>RJWT010012441.1:0-22455 GCA_004365215.1 Cuniculus paca
CTCTGAGATTTCATCTCACTCCAGAAAGAATGGCCAGGATCAAGAAAACCACCAATGATAAATGCTGGAGAGGCTGTGGGGGAAAAAGAACCCTTCTCCACTGTTGGTGGGAGTGCAGACTGGTGCAACCACTGTGGAGGTCAGTCTGGAGGTTTCTCAAAAAGCTGGAATTGGAAGTCCCATTTGACCCAGCTATTCTCCTTCTGGGCATATTCCTAGAAGAAGTAAAATCATCTTGCCACAGTGAGGTATGTGCACCCATGTTTATAGCAGGACAATTTGTAATAGCCAAATCTTGGAAACAACCCAAATGCCCATCAATTGAGGAATGTTTAAAGAAAATGTGATTAAAGAAAACTTTTATACAATGGAGTATTATTCTGCTATAAAAAATTATAACATGGAGGCTTTTATAGGTAAATGGATGTGACTTGAGACCATACTCATAAGTGAAATAAACCAAACACACATGTATAAACACCGCATTGTCTCCCTAGTGTAAGAAACTGAAAGACTCAATAAGACACAAAATTCCTGATAAATGTGGAGAAATGGTTCTGAAATTCAATGGTGCTTTTATTCTTTGATTTGACTCATTTAAGTCCCTTTCCTTCTAATTGAAAGTGATAAGCAAGAAGATAGGAACAGCTCTTTTGAAAAATGAGACACTACAGTAGCCATTGCTGGTTTCTTGTTATCCAACTTAAAGACCTGTAATGCTGTTTAGTTTTATCTGGTTTTATATTACTTTGTTTTGTTTGAGTTTATTGTCTGTAAATGTAAGAAGAACCACTTTGAAGAAAGCAAGAGACACTAGGGTAACCATTGTTAATCTCCTTTTGTTATGTCTTGAAAACCTGTATGGCTTACAGTGTTCTGTTTTGAAATGCTATATTTTTTGACTCTATTCTGGTTTTTTTTTTTGCTGTTTTTTCTGTTTTTTGTTTTGTTTTGTTTTGTTCTCTTTAAAATAAAATTTTAAAAAATCCCCCCTGCCGTGATAACCAAAAATGTCACCAAAGAACCTGTCCCTCCCCTTTTCACAGAGCTTCAGTTCCATTAAACACTGCTCTTTGGTAAGCAACAATGATCCTACTATTTTTTCAAAGCTACTTTGTCAACTTGCCTCCTACGTGGATTATTAAACAAATAGAGAGAAAAATCATTCTGCTCATTTTTTCACTTGTGTTTTTCTTGGTAATTTGTAGCTTCAGGAACAGGATACACTTTTCCTGGTGTTTCCTCCCTTTTTCTGTTGTGCTTTTTTGGTTGCCAAAAATAAACCTGTGGTTTAAGGAGTAGTAAGGACCTAGTGTCATGACAGTAGTCATCAGTGTTGCTTTTTAAACACCTTCAATATGGCTGCCACTGTGTTCTTCAACCCACCTCATGGATTTTACCCACCCACAGTGAAGATTTTTGTCTGCTTTTTATCCACTTTTTACAGAAGTAGACACTACACCTAAGCTCAGAAGTTAGAGAACAAATGCTAAGCTAACTTTGCAAGAGGAAATGACATCTGTCCATTGCCCTTGACCAGCCCTGAAATTCTCTGGGAATATGCCCAGAAGAAGAATAACAAGGTCAAATGGGACTTACAATCCTAGCTTTGTGATGAAACTCCAGACTGGTTTCCACACTGGCTGCAGCAGTCTACACTCCCACCAACACTGAAGAAGGCTTCCTTTTTCCCCACAGCCTCTCCAGCATTTGTTGCTGGTGGTTTTCTTTATCCTGGTCATTCTTTCTGGGGTCAGATGAAATCTCAGGGTTGTTTTAATTTGCGTTTCTCTAATGAACAAAGATGCTGAACATTTTTTCATGTATTTATTTGCCATTCGTATTTCTTCAGATGAGTAGTGTGCTTTCATCTGAGATGCCCATTTCTGGATTGGGTCTTTGAATTTCGAGGGCCTCATTTTTTTAGATTCTTTATCTTCTAGAGAGAAGAACTTTTTCTGAAGGACTGCTGACTAATATTTTTTCCTAATTCATGGGTTTTCTTTTCACTCTGTTGGAGATTTTTTTTTTGACATACAAAAATCTTTTAATAAGACGAGATCTCAGTTGTTGACTCTGGGAAGTGTTTTCTGTGCAATTTGACTTTTGTTAATGAATTGTTACTTTTGCAATTTGACTTTTGTTAATGAATTCTCCAGCTGTCCCTTGTCTTCAAGATTTCTACCTACATTGATTTCCAGTAGATTTAGTGTTTCTGTTTTAATATTTAGATCTGTCATCCATTTTGACTTTAGTTTAGTGCATAATGATAGGCTTCGGTCTAGTTTTAGTTTTCGGTGTGTGGGAAGCCTGTTTTGCCACCATCACTTTTTAAAGAGGCTCTTTCTTCCAGTAAGCATATTTGATCCCTTTGTCAAAAATAAGGTGGCAGAATGTGTGTGTAGTTGGGGTTGTATCTTCTAATCAATGCCATTTATCCCCAGGTCTGTTTTTTTTTTTCAGTACAATGCTGATTTTATTACAGAAGCTTTGTACTATAATTTCAAGTCTGGGATTGTGATGGCTCCTGCACTGTCCTTGCTGCCCAGAATTGCCCTTGCTATTCTACATCTCTTATGGTTCCAGATAAATTTTAAGAATGATTTCCCTAGGTCTGTGAGGTATGCTAATGGTATTTTGATGGGAATTGCCTTAAATCTGTATAATAATTTTGGGAGAATGGCCATTTTCACAATGTTTGTTCTTCCTATCCATGAACACAGAATATCTTTCCATTTTTTGAGATCCTTTTCAATTTCTTTTTTCTGAATACTGTAATTTTCATTGAATAGATCTTTTACTTCCTTTGTTAGATTGATTCCTTAGTATTTCATCTTTTTGGATGCTATCATGAAGGGTGTGGTTTCTCTTACTTCTCTCTCAATGAGTTTGCTGTTTGTGTACAGGAATGCTATGGATTTCTGACTATTAACTTTGTACGACCTACATTACTGAATATGGTTATGACATCCAGAAGTCTTTCTATGGTGTTTTGCGGGTTTTCTATGTAGAGTATCGTGTCACCAGAAAACTGATAATTTACCTTCTTCCTTTCCTATCCTTATTTCTTTTCTTTCTGTATCTTGTTTAATTGCTCTGGCTAATATTTACAACACTGGATAAAATAGGAGTAGTGATAATGGGTATCCTTATCTTGGTTCCAATTTTAGAGAGAAAGCCTTCAGTTTTGAACCATTTAATGTGAAACTGGCGGTTGGTTTATCATAGATGGCTTTTATCAGATTGACGTAAAGACCATCTATTCCAATTTTCCATAGGATTCTTATCATGAATGCATGTTGAACTTTATGAAGAGTTTTTCCAAATCAATTGAAATAATAATGTGGCTTTTATGTTTCAGTCTATTGATGTGGTGTATTACATTTACTGATTTGCATATGTTGAACCACCCTTACATTCCTGGGATGAATCCCACTTGGTCATGGTGTGTAATGTTCTTGATGACTTGCTGGATTCTGTTTGCCAGTATTTCATTGAGGATTTTTGCATCTATGTTCATTAGAGAGATTGGCCTTTAGTTCTCTTTCTTGGTTGGGGCTTTCTCTGGTTTTGGTATTAGTGTAATACTTGCTTCCAGGAATGGCATTAAGCCTTCCTTGAATTTCTTGTAGAACTCAGCCATGAATCCACCAGGACCTGGACTTTTCTTGGTTGGTAAGGTTCTAATTACATTTTCAATTTCATTAACTGGAATTGGATTATTCAGTAGTTTTACATCTTGCTGTTCCAGTTTTGGTAATTGACATGTTTCTAGAAATCTGTCCAATTCATCGGTGGTATCGAACCTGTGAGAACAAAGTTTTTCGAAATAGGTATGGATGATCTTCTGTATTTCCACAGGGTCTGTAGTGACTTCGCCCTTTTCTTTCGTTATCACATGGATTTGAGTTTTCTCTTTCCTTTTTTTAAAAGGTTGGCTAGCAACATATCAGTTTTATTAATTCTTTCAATGAACCAGCTCATTGATTAGTTGATTCTTTGTATTGTTTTCTTAGTCTCAATTGCATTAATTTCTGCTCTGATATTTACAATTTCCTCCCTTCTGGCTTTTCGTTGGGCTTGTTCTTCTTTTTCTAGATGTTTCAGGTGTTACATCAGGTTGTTTATTTGCATTCATTCCATTTTCTCTATGTGAGAATTCACTGCAATAAATTTCCCTCTGAGGATTGCTTTCATTGTGTCCCACAGGTTCCAGTAGGTTGTATTTGCATTTTCATTTCCTTGTAGATATTGTTTAATTTCCTCTTTAATTTCCTCTGTGACCCACTGATTGTTCAGGAGTGTGCTATTTAATTTCCATATATTTATGGAGTTTTTGCAATTTCTTTTGTCATTAATTTCCAGTTTGATGGCACTGTGATCAGAGAGTATGCATGGGATAATTTGTATTCCTAGGCATTTATTTAAGTATGTTCTACGGGTCAATATATGGTCTCTTCTAGAGAATGTACCATGTGTACCTGAGAAGAATATATACTCTGATGTGGTTGGGTGGAAAACTCTGTAGATGTCTACCAGGTCCATTTTTTCACAGGTTTGATTCAGTTCTGTTAATTGTTTGCTGATTTTCTGTCTAGTTGATCTGTCTCTTTGAGTCAAGGGTGTGTTAAGGTCTCCTGTTATAATTGTTTTACTGCTTATTTCATTTTTCATTTTTATTAATATTTGTTTTATGTAGTTGGGTGCTCCCATATTTGGTGCATATATATTTAAGATTGTAATTTCTTCCTTTTGGAGTTTTCGCCTAACTAGTACATAGTGAACTTCTTTATCTCTTTTGACCATTATTTGTTGAAGTTCACATCATCTGCAAACAGAATAGCTACTCCTGCTTTTTTGTGGGTTCTGGTTGCATGGATTATTGTTTTCCATCCTTCAACTTTCAGTCTATGAATTTTCTTTTGGTTTAGATTCTTTTCTTGTAGACAGCATATGGTTGGATGCTGTTTCTTTATCCATTCTGCCAGTCTGTTCCTTTTGATTGGTGAATTGAGGCCATTTACATTAATGATTATAACTAATATATACTGGCTTGTTTTAGTCATGTTATCTTTCCGCCGTGGTTTCTTTACCTTTTCCCTCTAATTAATTGTGTGCCCTGCTTGGTGTTCTTCTTCTCTTGATGTTTTTGGTGTCATAGCTATTTTCATGTCTATCTAGAGTATCCTTCAGTATTCTTTGCAGGGCTGTTTGGTGGTCATGAAGTTCTTCACCTGCTTTTTGTCATTGAAGTATCTTATTCCTCCATCAATTTTGAAGGATAGTTTTGCAGGGTACATCAGTCTGGGTTGGAAGTTGTTTTCCTTCAGGACTTGAAATACTTCACTCCATGCTCTTCTTGACTTCATTGTTTGTGTTGAGAAGTCTGCTGTGACTCTGATGGGCTTTCCTGTATAGGTAATTTGCTTCTTTTCTCTCACAGCTTTTAATAGTCTGTTCTTAGGTTGAATTTCTGGAATGCTGATAATTATATGTCTGGGTGTTGATTTATTTTGGTTATGGCTACTTGGAGTTCTATATGCTTCACTTATCTGTCAGTTTCCTTTCCCATATTTGGGAAATTTTGAGCCATGACTTCTTTCAATAGTGATTTTATATCATTTGTGTTTTCTCCTTCTTTTTCCTGACACCTATTAGTCTTATATTGTTTTTCTTTGCATCATCTTGCAACTGTTGAATTGCTATTTCCTGATTTCTTGTTATTTTTAAAAGATGACTTTTCTTCCTCTCTAGGTGCAATCCTGTCTTCAAGGTCTGAAATTCTATTTTCACATACATTGAGGCGGCTTTGCCAGCTTTCAATGGCCTTCTTGATTTCCTGGATATCTCTTTGAATCTGTTTCATGTATTCTAATCCTTTCTTCTATTCTTCATTCAAGGTTTCCATCCTTTTGCACTGTTCCTCTATTTTTCCAACTATATCTTCTTTAGATGTACTCGGCATCTCTTTCATTACATTCACCATCTCTTGCTTTACCTGGAAAATCATTTCTATCCTCAATTTCTTTAAAGTCTCATAGAGTTTTTTCTTTACTTCAGTTGCTATCATTTCTGAAGTTTCTGGTGTGTGGCTCATATTTTCTTCTGTGTCCATGTCTTTTTGGCTTGTCTGGGAAGGACTGGAGGTCCAAGATTGCATTTTGCTCTTTTGTTTTGTCATTTTCCTGTATTCCACTGTGGGAGGTGAATCCAAAGTGCACAGTTTGGGTCCCAAGGCTAGGTGATACTCACAATGCACACCTTCAGCTCCAGCCAAGACTATCACTGTGGCTGTTCTGATGCTGGGTGGTGTCTGGGTGGAGCCCATGCAGGATGCCAGGGAAGCTCTGAACTTCCCAGGCCAATGGGGGAGGGGTGAAGACTCCTACCAGTCTGTTGGCAAGGTCCCAAGCTGCACAGCCAGGTGGAAATTTTCTGTACACACCCCCAATCCAATTGAGGCCCAGAGAAGCTGCTGCCAGGCCACTCCGGGTGAATGCATGGGGCCTAGGCATGACTCCAAAGATGCCCCAAACAGCCCAGGGCCAATGGGGGACAGACACAAACTGAAACCCCCACCTTGCTCCTGGCGAAGTCCCAAGCTGAATGGCTAGGTTGAATTCGCTCGTCACACCCCCAACTCAAGCCAGGTTCAGAGTGGCCACTGCTGTGCCTCTCTGGGCAAGTGGGCAGGGTGCTAGGAGGACCCCAGGGATGCCCTGAATGTCCATGACTGACACGGGCTGGGCACCAATTTCTATGGGTCTGGCCACCTGTTCCCAAGGTGCACACCTAGGTTGGGTTCGCTGCACTCACCCCAGACCCAAACTGGTTCTGGAGCAGCTGCCACCATGCTGCTCCTGGTGAGTGGGTGGGTTGCAGGTAGGCAGGGTCTCCAGGACACCCCAAACGTCTGTGGCCAATGGGGGATGAACACAAACTCCTACTGGTCTTTTGGCAAAGTCCCAAGCCACACGGCCAGGCAGAACTTGCTGGTCTCATTTTGTCATTTTCTTGTATTCCACTGTGGGAGGTGAATCCAACATGCACAGTTGAGGTGCCAAGGCTAGGTGATACTCACAATGCACTCCTTCAGCTCCAACCAACACTACCACTGTGGCTGTTCTGTTGCTGGGTGGTGTCTGGGTGGAGCCCAGGTAGGATGCCAGGGAAGCTCTGAACTTCCCGTGCCAATGGTGAAGGGGTGAATACTCCTACCTGTCTGTTGGCAAGGTCCCAAGCTGTACAGTCAAGTGGCATTTGCTGTGCACACCCCCAATGCAAGTGAGGCCCAGAGAAGCAGCTGCTGAGCTGCTCTGGGTGAATGGGTGAGGCCTAGGTAGGACCCCAGAGATGCCTGAATGGCCTGGGCCAATGGTGGACAGATACAAACCCCCCCCCCACTGGGCTCCTGGCACAGTCCCAAGCTGAATGGCTAGGTGGAATTCGCTGGTTACACCCCAAACCCAAGTTGAGCCCATAGCAGCCACTCTGGGGAATGGGCAGGGCAGAGGCACGCAGGACCCCAGGGATGCGCCAAACGTCCGTAGCTGACAGGGGCTGGGCGCAGATTTCTATAGGTCTGGTCGCCTGATCCCAAGGTGTACAGCTAGGTGGTGTTTCCTGTGCTTGCCCCAGACCCAAGCCAGGTCTGGAGTAGCTGCCACCATGCTGCTCCCTGTGAATGGGCAGGGCACAGGTAGGCAGGGCCCCGGGGATGCCCCAAAGGTCCGTGACTGATGGGGGATGGACACAAACTCCTAACGGTCTCTTGGAAAAGTCCCAAGCTGCACAGCCAGGCAGAACTTGCTGGTCACACACTCAACTCAGGCCAGGCTCAGAGCAGCCATGGTGGGGCCAACCCAGGTGAAGGGGCAGGGTGTAGGGAGGACCCCAGGGACATCTCGAACATCCGTGGCTGATGGGGGCTGGTCACAGATTTCTATGGGTCTGGTCACTCATTCCTAAGGTGCACAGCTAGGTGAAGAGTTCTGCACTCACCCCAGACCCAAGCCGGGTCCAGAGCAGCTGCCGCCACCTCCTTGAATTTCTTGAAAGAATTCAGCTGTGAATCCATGAGGACCTGAGTTTTTCTCGGTTGGTAAGGTTCTAATTACATTTTTGATTTCTTCAACTGAAATTGGATTATTCAGTAGTTTTACATCTTTATCCAGCTTTGGTAATTCACATGTTTCTAGAAATCTGTCCATTTCTTCTGTGTTATCAAACCTATGAGAGTAAAGATTTTTGAAGTAGGTATTGATCTTCTGTATTTCCATAGGGTCTGTAGTGATTTCACCATTTTCATTCCTTATTGCATAGATTTGAGTTTTTGTTGTCCTTTTTTAAATAAAGTTGGCTAGGGGCTTATCAATTTTATTTATTCTTTCAAAGAACCAACCCTTTGATTCACTGATTCTTTGTATTGTTTTCTTAATCTCAATTGCATTAATTTCTGCTCTGATCTTTATAATTTTCTCTCTTCTTTTGGATTTGTGCTGGACTTGCTGTTCTTTTGGTAGATGTTTGAGGTGTAACATCAGATTGTTTATTTGCATTCCTTCCATTTTCTGGATGTGGGAATTCACCATAATAAATTTCCCTCTGAGGACCGCTTTCATTGCATCCCACAGATTCTGATAAGTTGTATTTGTATTTTCATTTGCTTGTAGATATTGTTTAATTTCTTCATTAATTTCCTCTGTGACCCACTGATTGTTCAGGAGTGTATTATTTAATTTCCATGTGTTTATAGAGTTTTTAGTTTCTTTTGCATTTA
Organism: Cuniculus paca; assembly: GCA_004365215.1. Taxonomy (NCBI): domain Eukaryota; kingdom Metazoa; phylum Chordata; class Mammalia; order Rodentia; family Cuniculidae; genus Cuniculus; species Cuniculus paca. The sequence goes on from RJWT010012441.1 coordinate 8,780, forward strand.
TTTCCAATTTGATGGCACTGTGATTGCATAGCATGCATGGGACAATTTCAATTCCTTTGCATTTATTGAAGCATGCTGTATGGGCTAGTATATGGTCTATTCTAGAGAATGTACCATGTGAAGCTGAAAAGAATGTATACTCATGTTGTTGGGTGGAAAACTCTGTAGATGTCTACCAGGTCCATTTGTTCACAGGTTTGATTCAGTTCTGTTATTTCTTTGCTGATTTTCTATCTGGTTGATCTGTCTCTTTGTGTCAAGGGTGTGTTAAGGTCTCCTGTTATAATTGTGTCATTGCTTATGAGTTTTCATTTCTATTAATATTTGTTTTATATAGTTGGGTGCTCCCATGTTTGGTGCATATATGTTTAAGATTGTTATTTCTTCCTCTTGGAGTTTTCCCCTAACCAGTATGTAGTGATCTTCTTTATCTCTTTTGACCATTATTTGTTTGAAGTTCACATCAACTGTGAACAGAACAGCTACCCCTGCAATTTTTGGGGGATCCTGTGCATGGAGTATTATTTTCTATCCTTTGACTTTCAGTCTATGAATTTTCTTTTGGGTTAGATGGGTTTCTTGTAGACAGCATACATTTGGATGTTGTTTCCTGATCCATTCTGCCCATCCATTTCTTTTGATTGGTGAATTGAGGTCATTTACATTAATGGTTATAACTGATATATTTTGGCTTGTTTTAGTCATGTTATCTTTCTATGGTGCTTTCTTTATCTTTTCCCTCTACTTAATTGCTTGCCCTGCTTGGTGTTCTTCTGTTGATCTTCTTGACATTGTAGCTATTTTCATGTCTATCTAGAGTATCTTTCAGTATTCTTTGCAGGGTTGGTTTGGTGCTCATGAAGTTCTTCTGTTGCTCTTTGTCATGGAAGTATCCTATTTCTCCATTGATTTTCAAGGATAGTTTTGCAGAGTGCATCAGTCTGGGTTGGAAGTTTTTTCCTTAGGACTTGCAATACTTCACTCCATGCTTTTCTTCACTTGATTGATTTGAGAAGTCTGCTGTGACTCTGATGGATTTGCTTTTATAGGTGATTTACTTCTTTTCTCTAACAGTTTTTAATATTCTATTCTTATGTTGAATTTCTGGGATGCTGATTATTATATGTGTGGGTTTTTATTGTTTTGGTTGTGGCTAACTGGAAATTTATATGCTTCACTTATCTGTATGTGAGTTTCCTTTCCCATGTTTCAGAAATTTTCAGGTATTATTTCTTTGAATACTCTTTTTATATCATTTGTGTTGTCTCCTCTTTTGCATTTATGCTTATCAATCTTAAATTATTTTTCTTTGCATCATTTTCCAACTGCTAAGCTGTTATTCCCTGATTCCTTGTTATTTTTAAAAGATCTTTCCTTTCTTGCTAGCTAGCTGCAATCTTGTCTTCAAGGTCAGAAAGTCTGTCTTCACATTCACTTAGGCAGCTTTGCCAAATTCCAATGGCATTCTTGATTTCCTGGATATCTTTTTGAATCTGTTTCATGCATTCTAATTCTTTTTTGTATTGTTCATTCAAGGTTTCCATCCTTTTTCAGTGCTCCTCTATTTTTCCATCTGTATCTTCTTTAGATGTGTTAAGCATTTGTTTCATTGCATTTATTATCTCTTGTTTTACCTGGGAGACCATTTCTAAGCTCAGTTCCTTTACAGCTTCATGGAGTTGGTTCTTTACTTCAGTTGCTATAATTTCAGAAGTTTCAGGTGTGTGGCTTATACTTTCTTCTATGTCTGTGTCTCTTTGGCTCATTTGGGATGGACCGTTGGTGTGAGATTGCATTTTATTTTTTCGTTTTGTCATTTTCCTGTATTCCCTTGTGACAGGTGAATCCAGTGTCTCAGTTTTTCCTGGGTTGAGAATGGCTTTCTGTATTGCTGGGAAAATCCTCAGTTGAGGTGGCTTGTTAGCCAGACCTTGGTGAATACTGAGTGGTACTTAAAGGCACCCTAAGAAGAGGCAGTATGCTGGGCGAACCTTCAGCACAATACACTTTGTATGCCATGCACTCAGGCTGTTTCAGGAGACAGGGCAGAGCTAAATCATGGAAGGGACCTATATGTCCACAAGAAACAAAGTGTGATATTTATAAACAATGGATTCTTCCATAATATTCTTCCATAAAGAAGACAAACTTGAATTAGATGTAGAAAAATGGATGGACTTGAGACTATGTTAAGTGAAATAAATTAATTATACCTGCTTAGATAGTGTGTGGTTTGTTTTATAGGAAATACAAAAAATGTAAATAAATAGCAAAATAAGAGGTGATAATAAGAAGTAACCAAATTTTTTTTATTTTAAAGAGAATAGAACCAAGCAAAATAAAACAGAATAAAGTCAATCAAAGCAAACCAGTGTAAGTGATACAGGATTTCAAAGCAATACAAAATCAACAGTGGTTACCATAATACCTCTTGTCTTCAAAATAGTTGCAGATACCTTCAGACATAGTAAAAATCAAACAAAACATAACAAAATAGAACGAATAAAAAAACAATGAATGCAATAAAGGACTTCAAAAAAAGACAATAGTAAATCCAAAATGGCTACCATAATATATCTTGTTATCTTTGAAATAGTTGCCCTGGCCAACAGATACAATAAAATCAAACAAAACAAGATGAATAAAATGCAACCCAATAAAACAATGAAAATGATATAGGACTTCCAAAGAAGATGATAAGGAATCAACAATAGCTACCACCTTTAGGAGGAAATCACCCATAGATGCTACATTGTGTACTGTTATCCTCTGAATAGATGATCAGACTACTGGCTTTAGACCTGCAAAGTCAGTGAAGCACTAAACTCTACAAACATTAAACTGTATTTAATCTCAGTAGCTATCATGGGAGCCTGTTTCTCCTGATCAGCTGGTGGCTTACAGAGGAGGAGGGTTGGCTCTTCTTGTTTCCCAGCCTGTGTGCTGGAAGGAGCTAGCACCTGGTTCTCCCTGCAGTGGCCCACGCATGGCACTGATTCACAGGGAGGGCTTGCTTCTGTCCCCATGTGGGCTTCTAGAGTGATAGTAACACTGTGATCATGATTTCACTTATTCACTAACAGCAATATAATTCTTGGGCAGCTACTACAATCAAAGTTTCTTTGTACTTAGTGATAACTGTATTTATTGTGCAATGATGACAGCATTCCAACTACTGTGTGCTAGAAACTGCCTTGTGGGATCCATTAATTACCCTAACAAGAGCTGTCTCTCCTTCAGTGTCCACTAAGTGCTGGGCATTGTGCTTAGTAACTTTATTCAGGTGTGGGTACTTGATGTTTGAGCAGCTGCTGCATTCTTAGTACTGTCCAGGGTGGTGGTGTCACTAGGGTGGTGGGAGCTCAGGTCTTCAGTCCCTCTTGTGTGACCTGTCTATGATGTAATGTCAGAGCTCCTGCCTATGGTCTTTCAGTTGCACCCACTCTGGAGATAATTTGAGAGCCCATAGTGTCAGAAGGCCAGGTGACTGTCACCTGCTGGGTGAAGATGTTCTGCCCCCTGAGCCTGCAGCTAACTTCATTGGAGAATGGAATTGTGTCCCAGGGACAAATATCTTGGGCCCTCTCAAAGAACAAAGGTGAGACCTAAAACTGGATGACCTGGCTCCTGGTGAACTTGTGTGCCCAGAACAAGGAACTGGTGCTAGCCTGCCAGGTGGAGTATGATGCGCAGTTGACAGCCACCAATAATCTTACCCTGAAGTTCTCTGCTCTATGGAAACAAGAGGGCGTGGGCACCACTCCTGGTAAGGTCTCCATTCTAGCTCACCATTTGTTTTCAAACTTTATCTCTTTTATTTAGCAAGGCATGGTGGCACACACCTGTAATCCCAGAACTTGGGAGGCTGAAACAGCAGGATTGCTGTGAGTTCCAGGCCAGTGTGGGCTACATAGTGAATTGAAGGCTAACCTGAACTGCAAAGTGAAACCCTGTCTCAAAAAAATTCTCTTTTTTAAATGTTATTCATTGGGGGACTAGAGATATGGCTAAGTGGTAGAGCTCTTGCCTTCCATGCACAAAGTCCTGAGTTCAACCCCCAGCACCACCAAAAATATGTGCATTCATGCTTATTGCAGAAAAATCAGAAAAAATATAAATATACGGTAGAATTTTAAAATCAGTTTCCTTCTCCCAAAGCCCATACCCCAGAAGTCACCAATCGTAGATGCTTAGTACATTGTCTTGATGAATACTTTAACCTAACCAGACACTATATGAAAACATGTTAAAGAAAAAAGAAGAGAAGGAATCATTCTGTTCCAATGTCCTGTCTCATGCCTTCCCCATGTACAAGTTCATACATTTTCCTTCCTCATGGTCCTTTCCTTCCTCCTTACACTTTTAAACCTCTGTTAAGACTTCATCTGATCTGTATCTCTAACCTCATCAAGCTGATATGAAATTAGAAAGTTTTTTTGAAGATGTAGTTTAGGTGAGGACCAGATACCAGGCAATCATGGACAGTCACATCAGGAGCCTCATTTTCTTCTTGTTTATGGTAATGGACCAACAATATTCACAACTTCCACTACATGCAAATTTCAGTTTATCACTGTTCTCTTTTCCTGCTTCAATCACCCTGTGAGGTCACAGTTTTGCAAAAAGGGAATCAAAAACTGGATGAATTAGGAGATGTTGAATTCTGCCCTTAGACAAGTTCATTAGTCTTCATTAATCAAGGTAAATATGATGTCCTGAGTATAGGGCCAATACTGCCCTGTAAGGTAAATTTTTGCTAGAAAATGTTTTCCAGTTACTAAATGTTGTCCCAAGGACCAATGATTCACTAAAGTCTCTATTTCTGTGACCAAATAATATGTATTATTTCCTTCTTATTTAACCCCAGTAGCAGTTCTTGACACCCAAAGACATTTTAAATGTTCAGATTCCACCTAAGATGTACTATGTTGTAAGTTTCAGCTGCTAGGTCAACATTAGATCAGTTTGTCCTGCCTGTAGGAAGAGTAGTAATAGAAAGAGGAAGATAATTTCAATTTTTAATAAGAGATACGAAATCTTCATGATCCATTCACTAATGACTTAAATAAGCACATACAGTGCAAATAGAGTCCACAATGGATGGTCAGATAATTAAGGACATTTTTCTACAATATTCATACTATTATTACTGCTAATAAAATTAATAATTTCCTTCAGTCATCTAATATGAAATGTATACCCAAATTTTTCAAAATTCCTTTCACATATTCCAGTTTCATATACCAAAGTGGTTTTAATTCTTCTTTAAATGGTGTCATAGAATTTTCCTGTGAAAACATCTAAGCCTCCAAACTTCTGTTGTTTTAAAGTTGTGAATTCAAACTTTATTTATAGCTGAGAATTATATCCATCATTTAATTTACATGGAGAGTATTATAGTATTCCTCTATTTTTGAGGAATTTTTGTCCACTTTGTATAAGTTGTCAAATTTCTGGGCATAAAGGTGCTTATTAACTTTTTGATGTCTGCAGGGACTGCAGTAATAGCTGCTGTTTCAGTGTTGATAGTGTTTTCTTCATCAGTCTTACCAGAGTATTTTCAATTTTAGTGCTCTTTTCAAAAGATCAATACTTTGTTTCAAAGATCTGTCATTTCTCGGTTTTCTGTTTGGATGATTCTCTACTTCATTTCTCTTTTTATTATTTCCTTTACTCTATTTGCTTTGGACTTACTTCCCTCTTTTGTAGTTTTTTGAAGTGTGAGGCTGAGATAATTAATTGTAGACGTTCCTATTCCTCTGTCATGACTGGGCACCACCACAAAAATAAAGGGCAAGCCCATGAAATATGCAGCATGGTACATCCAAGATGCTCCTCTGTAAAGCTAGATCACAGGAATTTCTTCTTTCTAGGGTTGCACTAGGGATTCAATGATGCAACAGAAGCATTTTTGCTTTGGTGGAAACACCCATGACTTGGGTATTTTTGAACTGTATTTACTTGAAGTTATGCAGCTTGTATTGTCCTTAGTAACTCAGAATTCAACAAAAGATATTTGAATGCTTCCAACCATTTGTCTCTATCCCTTATTTCATGGTCCCACAGCCTCCCTTCAGGGTCCTATCCAGCACACCAAGCCCTTGAAGTTGAGAATCCAACCTCTTCTTTCAGTATGACTGCTGCTTTTGTAATTATGCCTAGCACTCCAACCTTTCTTTTGGCTGTCTTCTGTCTTCAGTAGAAAATCATCTACAATACTATCAAGTCCTTTGGATTTCACACTTAGCCTTTAACTTGCTTTAATCACTCTTAGCTTTTAATTGTCTTTACTCCAAAGGACTGAAGCAAAAAAATAATCATCCAATGCCACAGTGTCTTTAATTGCCATTTCCCAATACATTCCAAATAGCTCATACTAAGGAAATCTCTTCCAGTGATTTATCATCCCAATTCATTGCCAGTGAAAGCTTTAGCAACCATATCTTGTGTTAGATAACTACACAGCTGTGACAAAGTACCTGATAAGAACAATGTAAAGGAGGAAAGGCTTATTTTGGCTTGCATTTTCAGAAGTGTCAGACCACTATTAACTGTCTTCATTACTCTTTTTATATTTTTTAATTTTAAAAAGAATAAAACAAAACAAAACAGAGTTAAACACAACAAAGCATTTCAGAACAGAGCGCTGCAAGCAATACAGGTCTTCAAAACATAACAATAGGAGATTAACAATGGTTATCCTAGTGTCTGTTGTTTTCTTTGAAATTGTTGTTCATACATTCACACAAAATAAACCCAAACAAAACAAAATAACATAAAACCAGATTTAAAAAAGAGTGAATGCCTTACAGGCCTTCAAATCAGACAAGAAATCAACAATGGCTTGTCTTCATTACTCTTTGATATGTGCCAACACAGAAATATCATGGTGGAAGGGTGTGACAAAAAAAACCTACTCAGCTCATAGAAGTCAAGAAGCACAGAGAAAGGAAAGAACCTGAGAAAAAGAGATACAGGCACAAGCTAGAGTTCCAGAGAACAAAACCTTGGGACTTACTTTTTCTAACTAGGCCTGAATACCTACCATTTCCATCATTACCCAATTATGCTTCAAATAATGACTACAACAATGAGGTAACTGACTTGAAGAAATTAAAAGGTTTTGTGATCAAACCACCTTCCAAAAAGGCCAGCCCACTATGTGGCTACCAATTCTCCCACATAATGAGAATTTTGGGGGGTGTTCTAGCTACCAATAATCACAACTCCACCACAAGACATTGGGTGCCCCAGTGTCACTTACCACCAGAGCTAGGGTCTCCATTATTAGGAGACTAATGAGTGATTAGTTTCAAAATTTACATTTTAGCATCTACTTTCTATATCACTTTTCAAGATTAGTTTCTCCAAGAAGCACACTTTGAGATGGATACAGAAATGCAGGAAACATTCTGTAAAACTGTTAGGGTGAACATATGTGAATGAGTGAAGAAACCAGTTTGGCAAAGAGAGCTGTTGAACTATACTCCAGACACAACCAAATCTCAGTGCTCCTGCAGAGACCCAGAGGACTGGGATGACTTTCAAAGTCATTTAAAATATAGGTTAGGCATCTGGGCATTTATACTCATTCTTCCCAGTCTTCCATGTGAGCTACCCTATAAAACGAGTGGACTCAGCAATGCAGCTCTTATATTCAGAGAAAATCTCTGAAGATCACTGACCTAAAAACGGCCAGCCTCCAGTATTCTAACAGTCAAACAAGATAAAGGCTCCACTTCTACTTATACACCTGACAACCTTATTTCATGTATGAAACATAATTTAATCTGCCTTGCTTAATTTTAAAAACCAAAATAATTTATTGTAAAAATACAAATAATCCAAATAGCCACTCCTCAAGGTCAGACTTTCCCTGTACAACACAAATATTTCAAATACATCTACATTGAATTTTGGATAGATTAAATGAACTTTTGTGACTTCCCAAGCATCAGACCCATTTCCATGACTCACCAGGACATTTTTCATTAGGTTGGCTTGCCCATTCCAGAAGTCAATTCCAGTTTGTCAATCAGTTTTCCTTTGCTGTGTCAATATATCTGAGAAAATCAATTAAAAATGAGAGATATTTACTTTAGCTCATCATTTCAGAGCATTCAGTCCATGGTGGGCTGGCTTCACCTTTTTGGGGCCTGTGATGAAGCAGCAGATCAGGAAAGAGAGTGTGCCAGACCAATACAACTCACCTCATGGCTGCCAGAAGCAGAGGGGAGAAGACTGGGAAAAATATTCACTTCAAGGTCATGCAACCAGTGACCTACTACTCTAATTAGGTGCCATCTCCTGAAGTTTCCATCATCTCCAAATAGTACCATCACCTGGGAATCAAGCCCTTAACTTAGGTGCTTTCTGGGAACATTTTACATCCAAACACACTTCCTAAGAACACAAGATTGTCAAGGCCATCTCTGACGTTAAGCAAGGCAATCTTACAACTATCTCATGATGAAGCCATGCTCATCCTACATGCATGTCTGTGGTATGTATTCTATGGCCCTTAGGTTGAAACTATCTTGGTTTAAAAAACATAGTCTTGGAGAGTATACTAAATAAAAGTCAGCTGTGATTAGCTTCTCTGTGTTTGGATTCCAGTAACTAATGGCCCAATTTAAATTCTCTAGGCCTCAATTTTCTCATCAGGATGGAAATAATATTTCCTGCCCCACAGGATTGTATGGATCAAGTATGTAACCAGGTGCCACACTGAGGCAATGCATTTTTAGGTACACATTCTTCCTTCTTTCCATCGAGGAGGACAACCTACTGGCCTGAGGCTAGGGTGAGATACCTCATTATCCTGGCTTAAATCCTGGGCAGATGCCAGGACATGTAAGATATGGTGCAGTTTCAAAGCTTTGGAGCTTTAATGGGCTCAGATAGCCTTATGCAGTGCAAATGAAGACTCCTAAGAATTAATTCCCTTCTAATGGTTCCATTCTTTTTGCTTTCCAGAAATGGAGTCATCTTCTACTGCTACATTCCTCATAGCTCTGCTGCTCAGCACAAAGGTGCTACTGGCAATCATTGTATCTGCTATCTACATCCTCAAGAAACAGAAGGCCTAACTGTAAGTTGAGGGGTGAGAAGGCAGGACAAGGACTCACAGAGAAGGGCAGGGTGAACAAGGTGCATTGATCATCTGTCACATAGAATCAGAATCAAGGGAGTCTAGAACAAATGGTACTTAGCATCCCACGGTTCTCATAGACCCTTCTGAGAAGTGCCTAACTCCTGGAAGTATGAAGAGTGTTGTAGGAAAAGGATAGGGGAAGGTTGTGCAAAAGTGGTGGACAGAGTCCTAAAGGCCCCACTGTGTAGGGGAACTGAGGAGTAAAATGAGGAGCAACAGAGTAAGTGGTTTACTTGGAGGTCATCTCTATATTAGTTTAAAACTGCTCCAAGGAGCAAGAACAATCACAGTTTGAAGCAACTTTGTGAAGCGCCATACAGAGGGTTCTGCTCTGAGGGTTGTTTCCACTCTGATGCTCTGTGTGACTGAACAGAAAGAACAGAGAAGGGGTGTTAGAACTCAATGTGGAGGCTGAGGTAAAAATTCTTTCTCATGTACTGCCTATTCACTTAAACAGATATCGCATGAGAAGAGCATCTCCAGTGATATAACAGCAGAAGAAGACATTTCTTGAGTGAAGAGCATATAACCCAAAGTGGACATGTTTCCCCACCACTTCAACTTCTTCTCTCAACTTCCTTCCTGTTGAGGATCCTCAATCTCTACTACTTTCTTCCTGCTCTGAGAGGATTGACCTGGAAGGAAATGTAATAAGAAGCTACCTTACACTCTGTTACAAACATCTCTCCACCCCAGATACCTGTTGACCCACAAACCCCTGTTATTCCTTTACACAGTCATTGAGGTCCCCAGAACTGAGTCTGCACCCATGGTCCTGAGCAGGGACCATGGGAGCTGGCTGTGGGATCTAACTCAGGATATTTCTCTAGAATATGTGCAATAAGTCAACCTGAACTACTATGTTTTAGATCTAGAACACACCTTCCCCTAAAATCATGTATATTCAGATGCAGTATTTTGGAAAGTGATTGAGTCATATGGACATGATACTTACGAGTAGATTAAATCATTAATGAAATAATGACTGAATGTGCTGTTAAGATTGGAAACCATTTCAGAGGTGGGTTACTAGAGAAATGACCTGGAAGGGTATATATATATATATATATATATATATATATATATATATATCTTTTTGTCTCCAGATTCTCTCTCTTTCTTTGTTTTTTGGACACTGACCCTTTCACTATGATTTTTATGTCTTGGATTCAGCCAACTGTGGACAAAACTGTGAGCCAAAATAAATATATTTGTAAGTGTTGGTTATTTTTTCCCAGGAACAGCAAAGTGACTAATACAGAAAATTGACACCAGAGGTGGCGATGTTTCTGTAACTGTATCATACCACATAGTTTACAAGGCTTTGGAACTGATTTGCTGGAGTAATTTAGAAAATTGTGAAGATGCAAACTAGAAAAGTCTTAGAATGTTGAAGGCTGATTTTCATGGTGATTCTGGTTGGAACTCAAAATATGAGAATGCTGCCAAAAATGTGAATGGTAAAGGGCAAGTTTAGGAGGTTTCAGTTGGGAACCAGACTCCATTGATAATTGGACTAGAAGCCACGTGGATTATAATCTGGCAGAGAATGTGTGTTTATTTTGCCTATGTTCTGAGACTTTGCAGGAGTTTGAAATTAAGAGGAATGCACTAATTTATCTGATCAAAGAAGTTTCAAGGCAGGCCAATATTTAGACTGTGGCAAGGATGATGACAGTTGCTTCTAGCCAGATTTCCAAGGAAGAAGAGGAGCAAAGAGCAAAGATAAATGATTTGAAAAATTCATATCTTGGCTAGAAAGGAAAGTTATGTAAAGTTGGGACCAAAGAAGGCTTTAAAAGAAGCCAAGTATTTTGCATCCAGACAGTAAGAATAGATTGATCCCCTTGAAGGAATTTTAGGCAATAGCCAAATTCAACTCATCATAAATTCAAGGTTATGAGAAGTGCAATCTCCTTTGAAAGTCTTTGCTTTGATAAAATATCATCACAGCATCCTGCTCATTTTCAGCAGCACATAGAAATATTTCCCCAAGTTTAGCCTCACAGTTTGGCCATCCAATCACTCAGAGATGATATAGCCATTGTCCATAGGCTCCCAGCTACTACTTGAGCTAGCAGCAGACCTTTACACCATCCACATGGTGTTGGTTATGCATGTGTGTAGAATGCAAGATTTGTGGGGTTATGGAGGCTCCCACGAAGATTTCAGAAGAAAGCCTGGAGGGCCAAAAGAGCCCTTAACAGGATAGTGCAGGAAGTTGTGAGAGTCAAGCCAAAGTTGCAGTGGAAACCCAGGAGGTTGACACCAGAAATGTGGAATGTTTGCTGAGATAAACCACAGTTAGTGATCAGAGCCTGCCTAAGAGAAGAGTCATGCAGGCTCAACCAGCAAGGCCAGAGGGGGCCAGACTGACCAAGCCCTTTGGAACACATATCTCACCACAGCCTGACCTATTGTTCAACTTAGAGCTGCACTATTTAATGTTCACCCTGCTGGGTTTTACTATTGCTTTGTACAGTTCCTTTCTATTCCCTGATTTTTCTGTTTTGGAAAGAGAGCATTTACCCTGTTCCATTGTGTGTTGGGAATGTTTGACTTTCTTTTTTAACTTTCATGGGAGCTCACAGATAAAGAGTTTGTTTTGAGTCTCAGATGAGACTTTGGAGTTAGACATTTTAGCAATGTTAGAACCATTAAAGAGGGACTAAATGTATTTTGTATAATGAAAGGGACATGAACCTTATGGGGACCAAAGACAGATTGTTATTGTTTATATCTAAAATATTCCCCAGAATATTCACGAGAAGTTTGAGTGTTGAGAAGTGTAGCTTCTTGAAGTTGGTTGGATCATGATGGTGTTATGCTTATCAGTAGATTAACCTACTGATGTATTCATAGCTGAATATACTGGAGGTGTGACCTTGTCAGAGGTGTGGCACAGGAGGCATGACCTATAAGGGTGTGTTCTTGTCTCTAGCTCCTCCCATCTCTCTCTGTTCCTCACTGCCATGGGATAAGCAGCTTACAATCAGTATAGCCTTTTGCAATTCCATTTCTGTGTTGAATCTGCCTAACCATGGACTGAATCCTCTGAAACCATGAAGCAAATAAACCTCGTATCCTTTAAATTCTGAGTATTGGGTATTCAGTTCCAGCAATGAGAAAATGATTAATACATGAACCCATTAGGATAAGTTTCATCTGTCACCATGGAGATGGCCATTCCATCACCACATACCACATTCTCAAGAATTATTAAGCTTTCTAAGTTACTATCCACCCTAATTTCCTAGAACAATTGTGGTTCTCAGATGAACCTCCATTATTTTAAGAAAATAAATTCCTCAAGAGTGCATTCCAACAGGGCAGGAGGCTGCTCTCTGGTAACCAGCTCAGAGGGAAGGCAGAGGCAGGCTCTGCTCAGAGCACATTCTAACAGACAAAGGGAGATGCCTGCTTGCCAGTAAGGAGATCAGAGGGAAGGCAGAGGCAGGACCTGCTCTGCATGCATTCCAGCAGCCCCCTGGATGCTTCCATGAACAGAAGCAGGCCCTGCACCAGAGCACCCAATAGCCACCATTGGATACCTCTAGCCAGCATTGGCCAGGAAAACCAAACAGTCACGCTCCAGAGAAATTGTAACCAACATGGGAGATTCCCCAAACCCGACCATCCACTTGTTTGGAAGAACCCAGGAAAATGACAGGACAAAGAAACAAAAGGCAGTCCCTAGACTCCAACCCAAGCAGAGCAAGTCCACGAGATGAAAACGTGGAAGAGATTGAGAGTCACACACCTGAAGTTTCTGCAGTGACAGCAACTGAAGTAAAGAGACAACTCCATGAGGGTATAAAAGAAATTAGAACAGAAATACTATCTCAGGTAAAAGAAGAAATGAAAAACATAATAAAAGAATTGCTAACCTTCTCTAAAGAAGACATAGATAAAAAAATAGAGGAGCAAAGGAAAATGAGGGAAACCATGAATGAACAATATAAGAGCGATTTTCAATGCATGAAATGGATTCAAAGAGATATTCAGGAAATTAAAATCCCCATTGAAAGCTGGCAAAATCTCTTGAAAGAAACTGAAAATAGATCTTCAGACCTTGAAGACGGGTGTGCAGCTTGTGATTGGGAAAGGAAAGACCTCTTAAAAATAATGGGGAACCAGGAAATAACAATTCAAAGACTGCATGATGATGCAAAGTGAAATAATTTATGATTGATAGGTATCAATGAAGAAGCAGGGGTCAATGCAAAAGACATAAAAACTCTATTTACAGAAGTACTAGCAGAAAACTTCCCAAAGATGGGGAAAAAATGTGCTATTCAGATAAGTGAGGCATATAAAACTCCAGCTAACCATAACCAAAGTAAATCTACCCCCAGACATATAATAATCAAGATCCCAGAAATTCAACACAAGAACAGAATATTAAAAGCTGTTAGAGAAAAGAAACAGATCACCTATAAAGGAAAACCCATCAGAATCACAACAGACTTCTCAACACAAACCATCAAGTCAAGAAGAGCTTGGAGTAAAATATTTCAAGTCC
>RJWT010012442.1:0-22449 GCA_004365215.1 Cuniculus paca
GAAGCAAATCAAGATGTGTTCCAACATTACTTGTTTACAAAATATAGTCCCCCAAAAAGGATCTGAATTGAACATTACGAACATAATTTCACCACTAATAGCTTCAGCACTGACAAATATTTATGGATACATGTGTTACATATTTGATTATCTGCTAAAGGACTCCAATAAAAGAAAATTAAAATAAATATTCAGATTACCTACAACTATAAAACTTCATTTGTTAATAAACCATTTATAAAAGTATAATTCAAATCTATGACATCTTCACCAAAAGAGACAAAAATATTCACAAGCACTAAACCTTCTTTATTTTCAATGTAAATTAGTTATACATTTTAAAATGGGTTTTATTTTGATATATACATGCATCTAACATAATTTATTTTTATGCTCTATTGTCCTTCTTCGTCTTCCTTTCCCCTTCCTCTCCCTAATCACCTCTTTTCTAATAATCTCCTTTCTACTTTAAATCTCTCTCTCTCTCTCTCTCTCTCTGTCTCCCTCTCTCACCAGATTTCAAATATGAAGGAAAACAAGTGATTATTTGACATTCTGAGTCTGGCTTAATTCACTTAACATAGTGGTATATCTGTCAATAAAGCAAAACCTTGTGTTTCAGATTTTCTCGTGAACTGTCCACAACTGGATGACCTAGTCACAGAATAACAGAGACTGTGATTCATAACCTGGGAAGGGGTATAGTAGACATTTGTGTGTGCTGCGATTTGTTTGCTTTTTGTTTTTGCGGCACCGGGAATTGAACTCACAGTCTTGCACTTGATGGGCAGGCACTTAGACCGCTGAGCTAGATCCCCAGCCCGTGTGCTGCGATTTGTATCCACAAGCCTCTCAATGTGTCACACAGTCATAGGTGTGGCTTTTGGGAGTGACTGGATCACTGGTGTGTGATACTGGATCGTGAGTCTGTGGCAACTGGATTAGTTCATTGATTGGTTTAGCATGGCTGTGGGTGTGGTTGATGGATTTACTGGAGAGGGTGGCACCAACCAATAAGTTTACAGCCTGGGTGGAGTAAAAAGGGAAAGAAGGAAGGCTCTCTGCTTGCTGCCTGTTATGCCATGAACTGTTTCTTCTTTGTCGTTGCCCCCTGCAGCAATATCCTGCATTGAAGTCAGCTAGCTACGGGTTGAAACTTCTACAAACTGTGAACTAAAATAAACCTTCCCTCCTTTAATTCATGGTTTTTGGATATTTTGTTCCAACAATGAGAAAGTAATTAAGATAGTGCTCTAGAATGATTTGTTTATGTGATTCTGTGCTCAGCCAGAGTGGAGTTATAAATTAAGATGTTTGGCTGCAACTCACTAATTGTTATGTTTGATTTTATTGTATTCGATGGCATGGACAGCTATTGCAAAAATTACAAAATGGATTATAGCAGTCATTATTGTTTTCCTGTTATCTTGTTCCAAAGTCTTTATTGCTTTACTTGTTTTCTACTGACTTATTTTTTTTTATTTTGCTTTGTTTGATTTTGTTACGTGTGAAGGTCTAAGCAGCTACTTTGAAGATAAGATGCATCGGGATAGCCTCTGTTGTATTCCTGCAGTCTTGTTTGAAGTCCTGTATTACTTTCATTGTTTTCTTTTGATTGGTTTTATTCTATTCTGTTTTATACCTGAGGCATGAGCAGTTATTTTGAAAGTGACAAGAGGCATTATGGTAGCCATTATTGATTTCCTTTAATCTTGTTATGAGGTCTTGCATCATGTTCATTATTTTGTTTTGATTGACTGTTTTATTTTGTTTCATTTCTTTTTATTATGTCTGATGATATAAACAGTTACTTTGAAGATAATAAGATACATTATGGTAGCCACTGTACTATTTCAACTGCCTTGTTTTGAAGGCCTGTATTGCTTTCATTGTTTTGTATTGAATGGTTTTATTCCATTCTGTTGTGTTTGATTTTATTATTCCTGATGGTATGGAAAGTTATTTTGAAAATAGCAAGGGGCAACATGGTAATCATTGTTGGTCTATTTTTGTTTTGTTTTGAAGTCTTGTATGACATTCTTTGCTTTGTTTTGATTGCACATTCTGTTTTATTTTGTATTTGTTTTATTCCCTTCAAAATAAAAAAAAAAGAGTGGAGAGTGGAAAGGATTAAAAAAAGTATTGAGAAATGTCTTGTATTAACTTCTCATGATGAATGTAATTATAGTATACTCCCAACATATACCAAAAAATAAAAATTTCAAAAGGGCTGGGAATGTGGTTCAGCATTCCCTAGATTCAATCCCCAGTACAACAAAACAAAACCTTGTGAACCTTCTAAAATATAGGTAAGTCAGTTGTGCTAAAGTATGACCTAAACTTTTGCATGATGCTGATATTTTCATCTTAAAATTTTAAGTAGGAGGGATTTAGTTAAAAACATAGAAAATTGTGTCCACAGTAAGTAAACAATTTCTCTCAAATCATAAATACTGTATACACAAATGAAAGACAAGTAGTTTCTTAATCTAGAAATGTATTTTGATAAATGGTTTCATTACAGCATGTATTTATTGATTAGTGAAGTCTCTACCCTATTAATTTAAGTAATTTATTTAACAAATCTTTGTATAACCTTTATATATTTATATACTTCGTACACCAAGCCCTGCTCCACAAATCATATTTTACAGTTATGAAGGTCTTTCTTCTACACAATAACTCCTTGAAATAAGCACTATTTTTAACTGCATACATGAATATTTAACTTATTTAATGTCACCTTCTATTAATTTTAGCAACCTAGTGGCTAAAACATTTGTAGTTTTCCTTTATAGGCTTAAAAATTAAATTTTGATAAGTAAGATTTTCTCTCATCCTTCACCTAACTGGCCCAAAACAATCTTATAACTATCATTTATTTAATATCTGATATGAGCCTAGTAATGTGCTTGAGATAGTTTTGTTTTCTCTGTCTTGAATTTCCAAGTTACCTTGCAACATACATGCTTTTAATGGCGTTTGAAGGAAAAATAGCAAATACCAGTGGGAGCAGTCCCTTAAGTAACAGTGGTAGCATTTATATCCATAGAATTCACTCAAACTTTTTCTAAAAGTGTATTTTGTTGTACCCTCAAAATAAAAATCATTGAAAATTTTAGCAAATTACATAAAAATAATAATCAATTTTAATGTTTCCTATCTTAATTTAAATAGACTAATAATTTTGCTTATAATACTTGTAATTCAATGCCCAATAATTACCTAATTGTGACTTCCTAAAGATAGCAAAATTATTTGTTTAATTAATGGTGAATAATCATTATAAATATTAAAATAATAATTAAAAATAATACTATTTCAATAACAACAGATCAAAATAATGGATTTGAAGGTAAAGATACTACTTCAAATTATTAATAAATTGGCTTATAAATACATTGACTGATGTTAAATTTGATGAAAATTAACATATCAGAAATTGAACTGACATTTTCTTTTTAAAGACACTATTCTGAATATTCTTTATAGTCAAATCCAGTCATTTATGCTTGAATTTCTTACTACTGATTTAATTAGAAAAGTTCCCTGAGAAAAGAAACTAGGAAAAAGCAACTAAAGGAAATGTGACCATTTAGTTCCAAAAATATAACAGTAGAAATAAAAATTTATCCATAAAAGTAGAAGGTAAAGGAGATGAAACCCTGGGAAAGCTAGAGGCACAGAAAACAGCCGGAGTGAGGAGACACAGCTGCTGCCGACTTCCGCTCGGAGATAGGATCACTGTAGACAAACCAATCTGCACCTGTCGGTCAAAGAGGGAACCTTCACATTCACCTTTCGCAAATTATCAGAACCACAGCTTTTCAGTAATGGGAATCCATGCCATCGACGTGTATTGAGAGTGACATCTGCCATGAAGCATTAATCCACATTTTAAAATAAATGTCTCAAACTGACATTATAAACAATGAATTATTATGGCTTTTGCTTTTTTTCCCCTTTCCTATACATTTTCACATCATAAATGTTGGACCGTTGTTCTTATTCATTTATTTTTTTCTCTTCCTTTTTTCCTTTTCCCTTTTCATCTTTTTCATCTTCCTGCATCCCAAGGCTGGATTCAGAGTTAGAAAAGACAAGAAAACATTCAAGCAAACTGATAATATTACCGCATAAGCAAATAGATGAACTGTGTATATTTTTTCCAACACTTCCTTGTGGTCTTGGAAGAAATTGACATTCTTTCTAGAAAAACTACAACCCTATATTTTTGGCTGCCACTTGTACACACTTTTTCTCAATATTTGTGGAAACCCCTTCCAGCAAAAAAACAGCACATCATAACAGAAGCAACTAATGGAGATTCACCCAGCAGTTTGTAAGGGAGATGGAAGAGAGAATTTGCTAGTAATACACATATCTTTTCTCTAGAAAAATCTTGTTAGTCTCTGTTCTCATCCTCCAGTTATTCAACCTCTGCTCACTTCTTTATTCTTAAATCCCACCCACTAAAGGAGTCTCAACTTTTTTTTCTCTATCCATATCTTAATCTCTATGCTTATATGTACATACCCAGTATTGAGTACCATTTTAATATGTTAAAGCCAGTAAAAAAAGGGTACCATTTCCCAAATGTGAGATCCATTTACCTTGTTGGGATTTTTGATCCTCTTTCTCATGCCCAGAGCAGAACCTCACTAAACTATATACAACTTTCTTTATATAGATTTGTTTTTGCTGCCTACAATGTTTTGGGAAGTCCTGCCATTTGGGGACTCCTTATATATAACCCACTCTCATAGACACCCCATATTGTTGTTCTGATCAAGGTATTCAGTTTACATAAAAGATCTATGACTCTTTCCTGTCCATTATATTACCCTAACCATTTTATTATCTAGTTTTGACACATTTCTCATCACCTGGGAATGATTTGTCTGATCAGTTGTGGAATAATTAGCTAAAGACTCGTCATGGCAAAAGTTGGGGGAAAAAAAATCCTTTAAAAAGGTGGAATTCCATACACAACTCATTCCTTGGCCTGTTTTGTGATACTGGAGCTGGAAATTGTGAATATTTGTTATTTACTAGTGTGAAAAATTCTATGCATTGTCATAGAGGGTGTTGAAGAGACACAGCAAGAAGGATAACCTTGTACTGATTTTTCCTCCCTT
The DNA here is from genome assembly GCA_004365215.1 of Cuniculus paca. Classification (NCBI taxonomy): domain Eukaryota; kingdom Metazoa; phylum Chordata; class Mammalia; order Rodentia; family Cuniculidae; genus Cuniculus; species Cuniculus paca. Next base: position 5,139 of record RJWT010012442.1, read on the forward strand.
TTTATCTATCTGTCTATCTACCTACCCACTTACCTTCTATATATTTTATTTTGAGACAGGGTCTTGCCAAGCTGTTAAATTACCTGGGTTGGGCCCTAAATTGCAATCTGCCTGCCTCAGTCTTCCAGAGTGCTGGGACTACAAAGCATACAGCACAACATCTGGCTTTGTTGATTTCTCTCTTGCTCTTGCAGCATGACTTTCATCTCTGTCAGGTGCCCTTCAACAAGTTTTCTTTGCTGGATTCAAACTACGGACCCACTCTGAACCAGCTGTATCCTGGGGCAGCCAGCAAGTTTCTCTGCCATCTAAAACACGTTAGCAAACCCTCTGCAATGACTTCTCCATCTTATCTTTGTGAAAGTGCATCGCTTCCCTGGTTATGCTTCATCAACCCTAAGGGATGTCTTCAAAATCCTGTTCATCTCTCCCTTTGTAGCAGCTAATATTTTCAAAGGTAATAAGCCTTTACATTAAATTTTCTCTGATCAAATTATTCTCCTAGTTCATGTTCCCAAATCAGACTCTAAGTAGAATGAGAAAATGATTAAACTGATGTCTAGATTGCTAGATATATACCTGACACATAATTAAAATAGTTCAAATATTTTAAAATAAAAGTAATCAGTAATAGAATTAAAATAAAACATATTTCCCATGAAATAAGGAAGTAAAACTGAGCAAAATTAAAGTAAAAAGTGATTCGAAGGAAAAAAATAGAAAATGAAAATAAACCATAATGCATCAAAAATGCTACAGAAAGACTGAATACACAACACAAGGAAAGCATTTATCTCTTTATTAAAAATCAAAGATTCTCAAACAGATAAAAACTAATTATGTACAAGGTGTGGCTGAAACATATGGTGAATGTTTAACTTTAAAAAAAAATAATTACAGTAAGAGACACATTGTCATCAAAAGCCCTCAAAATACTTGCTTATAATTTTCCTTGTTTCTAGCACTGTTATTTTGTAATTTTTGTCACTTTCCGAAGCAACGTTTCCACGAGTGTTTTGAGAGATGTGACCAAAAGTACAGTGAATGCATCTGCCGAGTGTCATCAGCTGAACAGCAGGCTGAAAACTTGACCATTGCCTTCACTCGCTTTATTCACCGTATCTTCTGCAGAACCAAAACGATCCATGTAAAGTACACATTTTGAGTGGATTCAGGACATAGCGGCAACCACAACAGTGCAACTAAAGACACAAAAACAGGCTTCCAGCACTGCTTTAGAAAGTGGCAAGAATGGTGAACAAAGTATATTGAAAGCAAAGGAGAATATTTTGAAGGAAGTTCATGGCAAAGTGTTTTTTACTGTAATAATTTTTTAAGAATTTGAACATTCACAGTAGTTTTCAATCATGTCCCATCTAGACACTTCCAAAACCTAGCTATGCAAACTTTGTAGAAGAATTATATAGTATCTTTTAAAAACAAGTAAAACGTATTCATACAAATATTTCAAAATCAAAACTGTTAAATTAGGTTAACAGGTTCAGTTTTTTGGAACATAGACATTTTAATAATGTGCAATAGTATTTGTTTTCTATAAAATATGCATTTGAATTACATTATGCAAATAAAAATTGTCAGAAATTTTAAAAATTTAATATATACTCAGGTTTACAGGGGTTGTATAATATTATGAGTCTAGATTTTCCCACTCAGAAATATTAATATAAAACATAATAATTCAATTATCAAATCAATAAATTTTTTAAAAATACATTGAACATTAAGCAATACAAAAAAATTCTATTTTCTTATAAGGTACCCATGAAAGATTAAGAAAAAATTTCACCTATATAAATTGAAAACTTATAAAATAAGTAGTAACTATTTATAATGTATTAAGTATAAGTAAATTATCCAAGTGGATATAGTAAAGTAACAATAAAACTGTAATAATGTATATGATTATCTAATTCCAAGAAGGGCAAGAATAATTTTAAAAATTATGTGGAAGAAAGACTCATTGAATTAAAGGATAAAGTGAATATACTAAGAGAAAGTAAGTGATAAAACATAAACATGTAACACCCATAAAAATAATTAAGCATTAATAAACATATAGAAAATGAATTACCTCACTAGAAATCAAAGTCACACAAATAAAACTAAGCAATGAAATATTTATTTAATTAACAATTTGTTAAATATTTAAATTTATGGGTATAAGTTGGCAAACAAAGGGAAAGGAGTCATGCTAGCATCTGTCAGTGAGTACATAACTTGGTATAAACTTTGGGTAGAAGATAGTCCTTGGTTGAAATTAAAAAGTAAAAGTGCATAAATCAGTATATCCTAATTGGTTTTAAGATCAGTTTAAAAACATTCTGCTTCTCTACTGGAATCAAGATGTTCTTTCAACAGCACACAGAAAAAGATACACGATGAAGTTAATGACACTGAAATTTCAGGGACCCACATTTGAATCCCTTTCAAGACGGCACTGCAACATGTTCCCAAGATCATTTGCTTTTGGAAAAATTGCAAAAGTGAGATATTTTATGTTCTTAGCCATCAAAAATGCCATCCAAAAATGGCATGTCATTGTAGGTTGATCAAATGTAAAAAGTGTATCACTCTTCTGGGGGATGCTGACAATGGGGAAGTTATGCATATGTGAGGACAAAGTACATACATGCTGAAAATCTCTGTTTATTCTCAATTTCACTGTGACCCTAAAACTGCTTTCAGAAATAAAGTGGATTTAAAAATAAGTGCCTCACAAATTAGCCTCATCCAAGGAAATTTTCTGTATACACTCTTAAAGCAAAATATTCAGCCAGAAATTCCCCAATACAATTATGTTTGATACAAAATTTTAATGCAAAATTGAGAAGCATATGGAGTTCCTTTTGTAAAACTCAAAATGTAATTTTACCTCTGTTAGTTCTTTTTATATTACTTCTATTATATCGGTATTTATTTTCATTTTTTAATTCACATTGTGTCTGCTGTGGTAAGCCGAAGAGAAATTAATATGTAAAGGGTAAACAGATGTCTTGAATTTATATGAAGATTCTTCCTTTTCTATGAAGAAATACGTAATGGGTTTCTCTAGAATCTACAATGTCGACAACATCAATATACATGGAAGTACAGACGAAGATATAATGAGAACATTATAGTGATTTGATTTCTGTTGAAAAACATCATTATGTTCATAAAAACAGATTAGTGAACCATAAATGAGTTTATGAGTACCATGACAAATCAGTCTTGTTATTCTAGAAACTAAAAAATCTGAAGGTCTTCCATTGATTGTGACAATGTATTTGCATAAAGATTCTTAATTTAATATACAATTTTATAAAAAATTTTTGCTGGCATTGTCATAATATATATTTGAAAAAGTCCAACATGGACTCACCAAGATACCAGTGTCTTCTCATTATTTGCAATAATTAACATTATGCTAAGAACAAAGGGCAAACTCGGTCAGGACTACCTTTAGTTTTTGAGCTAGGGTCTCCCTATACTTCCTTAGCTGGTCTCAAACTCGTGGACTTAACTCATCCTCAAGTCTCAGCCTCACATGTCACTGGGACTGAAGATATGTGCCATAACACCCAGCTATGAGGTGTGATCAAAAACTACAGTCAATGTTTTAATTTAAAAATTTATTACAGCAAACAACATACTGCCATTATTCCCCTCAAAGTACTCCCCCTACTTCAAACACTTTTATCTCATCATTGTTGCCACTTTGTAAAGAAATTCCAGAAACCTCTTACATGTTTTTATTTATGCCTCAAATGTCCTCAATTGATTCAAACATTTAACTTTTATGATCATTTTGACTTTGGGGAAGACTCAGAAGTCCCAAGGTACTAAATGGCACAATATTCAATCAATAAGGTGAATGAGAACACATTCTTATATATTTATAAACCAAGCCTGCCTTTCAGAAGGATGTCATTTGGCAGTAGCATTCAAAATATTTCTTTTTAGCAAATCTCATAAAAACATGAAAGAGGAATTCCAGGACTGCTTCAGAAAGTGGAAAGAACAATAGAGTAAGTTTGTTCAAAGTAAGGCAGAGTATTTTGAGGGGGGACTAATGAAAATCTGCCTTTCACTGCAGCAAATTCATTTGTAAATGTAAAGATTCACCATATATTTTGATCTTACCTTGTTTTATTACCCATTGAAGCAAATGAAACAAAGTTAGTTACTTCTGGAGAAGGATATATCCATGTAGCAGGAACTTTGACACTCAAAACTACTGGTTTTTCCACCCTACTTTCCCTAGAGTAAACATCATAATGGGGGAGGGGGTGACATACACTACAAATGACACCTTTTAAAAAATTAAATTAATCATACTCACAAGAAAAAATGAAGAGAAGGGAAACTTCTCATTTTCTTAAATAGTGAGTTGTGCCTCACACTAGCAAACCTAAGTGGGTAGGAAAATCTTAAGAGCTTGAAAAACACATTTATAAAAGTCAACATTCTGGACTGTTTTTATATGTATTTTTATTTTCAAGCAGCTATGCTTAATGGTATTCTAACCTTTATAATATTCAGGTAGATATTGTCAATTACTTCAAAGTCATTTCTAGAACAAAAAAATGCATATATTTTCTATTATCACTCTTCTATATGTGTAAGAAAAATTATTATGAAAGGACACATTTTTCAAAATAAATAGATCTTTTAATATCTATAACATCAGAAATGTTGAATTGTAACCATTTTTGTTTGGTCAAATGCTATATATTTCAAATAGAAAGAATAAGATCATTAAAAAATGAGTAATGTACAAATCGAGCAAGTGAATGCACTGGATATGAAATCTGAAATTTTGAGAGTCTCCCTTTTCTAAAATATAGAAACAATTTATATTAAATTACCACAAAATAAATAGCAGGAAAGCATAGCATGCCATAGGGTAACAATAAGTAGATTGAAAAGTATCAGATGAAAATATAATTATCTCCCAGTGAACTCACACATTCACAAAAGAAATATAAATCTGCATCACCTGCCAGATCATTTTTCATTTTTATGAAACAGGAAATTTAAAACACACACTTTATCCTACCTGTTGAAGTACTATAAATGAAGTTGGATTTATTTGATAGCTCCACTCTTCTTAAAATATACAAAGTAGAAAATAGGTAACTTTGGAACCTATTTGATATCAAATCAAAGTAACATAAGAAAATAATTGTAAAGAACTTAGCTCAGCTTCTGGAATTTGATACACATTTATAAATAGTAATTTTTATTGTTTGCTAAATTAGTTTTCTCAAAGCTGATCAAGGTATTATATTTTATTTTATTTTATTTTATTTTATTTTGTCTTTTTAAGACAGGATATCCCTATGCAGTTCAGGCTGGCCTTGAGCCCACTTTGTAGCCCAGGCTGGTCTCAAACTTGTAATGATTCTCCTGCCTCAGCCTCCTGAGTGCTGGAATTACAAGGCATATGCTACCATGCCCTGCTGAGATCAGGGTCTTCCTGATGGTATCATTTGTTGTTGTTGTTGTTGTTGTTGTTGATATTGGAATAAAATTAATTTAACATGCACCTAGTTTTCTTTTCTTCAAATTCATATAATGAGAAAAGAAGCCTGCACCAGTTAATGTTGTCAGTTGTCAGCATCATCTACATTAAAAGAAAAAACTTCCTTCCCATTAAGCCACACATTGTGGTATTATTTTCACATCCTGTGTAAATAGGAGCCTGTCATATGTGAAGCAAAACCTTTTTTTTTTTTTGGAAAAGAATAAAACCAAATAAAATAAAACAGAATAGAGTCAATCACAACAAAACAATAAACATGGTACATGACTTCTAAACAGGGTAAAAAGCGTTCAATAATGGCTACCATAATGTCTCTTGTTATCTTCAGTATAACTGTCCATACCATCAGGGATAAATAAAATCAAACAAAATAGAACAGAATAAAGCCAGTAAAAAACCAAAACCAAACCAAACAAAACAAAACAAACAAAGCAAAACAAGGAAAGAAATACAGAACTTCAAGATGCTACTAAAACAGCAGCGGCTACCATAATGCTTCTTGTTATCTTCAGAATAGTTACCTACACCTTCAGACATAATACAATCAAACAACACAGAATAGAGTAAAATAAATCAAAACAAAACAATGAAAGCAATACAAGATTTCAAAACAAGATAATTGGAAATCTTCGATGGCTGCAATTGTATATCTTGTTATCTTTGAAAGAGCTGTCCATGCCATCAAGTATAATAAAATCAAACAAAACAGAATAAAATGAAACTAATCAGAACAATGAACACAATATGAGTTTCAAATCATAATAGACTAACAGTGGCCACTTCCTTCCCTTTTCAGATAATTCCTCCCCTTTGACTTTCCCAGTATGTATTGTGCATTTTGGATCCCACTAACTCCTTTAGTTTGCTATACTAGGGAGACAACATGAAATTCACCCATGTGACTCTGAACCATTTCATCCATGAGCATGATGTCAAGTTGCCTCTATCCACCTATAAGAGGCTTGAGGTTATCTTCCTTTATAGCGGGGTAGGTTTCTACCACATAAAATGCATATCTTATCTATTCTGCAGTTGATGGGTAAGTTACCCTTACTTTTTCTGGCTCCCTATCACATAGGGCATTGTTCTCTCTCCTTTGACTTTCAATCTATGAATTTTCTTTCTAGTTAAATGTGTTTCCTGCATAGAGCATATTGATGGATCCTGTCTCCTGATCCACTCTTCCTGTGTTTCTTTCTATTGGTGCATTGAGGCCATCTACATTAATGGTTATGGTCATCTTACACTGCATTGTCTCTGCCATGCTATTTACTATCCCAGGTAAAAGAAGAAATGAAAAACATAATAAAAGAATTGCTAAGCACCTCTAAAGAAGACACAGATAAAAAAATAGAGGAGCATAGGAAAATAAGGGAAACCATGAATGAACCATATAAAAGACATTTAGAATGCATGAAACAGATTCAAAGAGATATTCAGGAAATTAAAAACTCCACTGAAAGCTGGCAAAAACATTTGAAAGAAACTGAAGATAGACTTTCAAACCTTGAAGACAGGTTTGCAACTTGTGATCACGAAAAGGAAAGATCTCTTAAAAGTAACAAGGAACCAGGAAGTAACAATTCAATGACTACAAGACAACTCAAAGAAACATAACTTAAGAATTAAAAATGTGAATAAAAAAGCAGGGGTCAAGACAAATGACATCAGGAGTCTATTTACAGAAATAATTTTGGAGAACTTCCCAAGCACGGGAAAAGAAAGTGACATTCTAATAAGCGAGGCATATGGAACTCCAGCTAGCCATAACCAAAACAAATCTATACCCAGACCTGTAATAATCAAGATCCCAGAAATTCAACATAAGAACAGCATATTAAAAGCTGTTAGAGAAAAGAAACAGATCACCTATAAAAGAAAACTCATCAGAATCACAGCAGACTTCTCAACACAAACCATTAAGTCAAGAAGAGGCTGGAATGAAGTAATGCAAGTCCTGAAAGAAGACAACTTCCAACCCAGACTGATGTACCCTGCAAAACTCTTTCAAAATTAAAGGAGAAACAAGATATTTCCATGATAAAGAACAACTCAAGGAATTCATGACCACTAAACCAACCCTACAAAGAATACTAAAGGACATTCTAGACAAAGATAAAAAGGACCATGGTCTCAGGAACAATGGCAGAGGGACACCATCAAGCAGGGTCAGTCAATTGAATGGAGGGAAAAAATAGGGAGCCAATGTGAAGCAAATCTTAACAGCATACCTATTATTTTAGTTCCAAAAATGCTACTGAGTACTAATTACCACCTACAAAGCACTAAGAAGCATCCCATGACTGTATAAAAACTGATAACGTACCTTGTTGCTGGCTGTGTGAGGAAATAGGTGCTCTCATCCATTACAAAAGGCACATTTGCATAACTACCATAAAAGCCAATTAGACAACATCCATGAGAATTTCAGATGAAAATGTCCTTTGAAACAGAATCAGTCTATCTCAATGCTATGAATATTGTAGGATTAGAACAGTATGTGCAATGTAAGATGTTGTAACATACTAAATATACATCAACAATGAAGAGGATATATAAGTTGTTATACAACCATGCAGTAGAATCTAACATAGCTATAAAAGAAGGAAGGTGTATTTTGTGACTGAATAGACAAAATTTCTCCTAAATATAGAATCCTTATTAAGTAGTGTGGTGTTTCATAAAACAAAAATTAAAATTTCACAAAACTCTACATTTATATTTGTCAAGAAATTTAAAAATAACTTTTGAAGAATAATAAGATCTATGAAGAAGAAAATCTATGAGAGGAGTGTAGGAAGTATATCAATGAGAGGTCAAATATCACTATAGACCTTTTAATTATTTGACATTAAATGCAATAAATATTTTAAATTTTCAAAGTAAAATTTGTGTGTGTGTGTGTGTGTGTGTTTGTGTGTGTGGTTTTTTGAGACAGGTTTTCACTATGTAGTTCAGGCTGACCTTGAGCTCACTTTGTAGCCCAGGCTGGTCTTGAACTTGCAAAGATCCTCCTGCCTCAACCTCCAGAGGGCTGGGATTATTGGAGTGCACCACCACACTTGGCCAAAATAAAATTTTTAGAAAGCAACTATTCTAAGTATTATGAGAAAATAAGTTGTAAAAACAAACTAGATGGCAGAGATCCAGTTAGGGTTGTAATAGCCCAGAAAATGAAGAGTGGTCTTAAATATGAAAATATTTCAAAGAAAAAGCAGAAAGGGCTAGTGAGTTTGAATATAAAACTAAAAATAGGGGAAGCAAGGAAAACATAATAAATGATATCATAGAAAACAACCAGTGAAACAAATCAGTGAGGAAAAAGCTTCAAAAAATTTCTTTTAGACACCTGTGTTAAGGAACAGAATTAAGATGGCATCAATTTGAAGATGAGATTAGATTAAACTGATATGGGGGACAGTGATAAAATTGAGTTATTTAACTCAAGATTTATAATTATTCCACTTTTAATTAGAGTGATAGAAACTGCAGTAAAAAATTAGATTAAAGAAATAAAAGTTTAAAGTTACACAATCATTTAATTATCTATCTGTGCATTCATTGTAACTGTGTGTAAACTTGTCACACTGTGAGAAAAGCAATGCACACTTTAACAATTTGAATTCATCTCAGGGAGGTTGTTTCTTGCTTGGTTTGGAGTTATATTTTAAGACAGTTTCTATTTCTCTATGTTTGGATAGTGTAATACTCTGACTCATGCAAGTCTTCCTTTCCTCATTTGCTTATATACTGTCACTTTGTATATATTGATATCCTCTCTCTTGAACTTATAATCCAAATTTATACTTTACCTTTCCACAAAAATTGACAACATCCTAAAGATAAAGATATGTATAGATAGATAAAGATATTCATATATGTATTATATATATATATATATATATATATTCTCTGAAATAAGATCATGAGGTTAAGAAAATTTTAAAAGGTTAAAAAATTTCTGTGAAAATACATTGCATATGGTAGAATGCACATATGGTTTTGATCTTATCAAATTCCATAAGAGATGGAGATACATAATCCATAGTGCTGACAGGATAACAACAAATGAAGAGCTATGAGAAAAATAAGAATGGAAAGGAGTGGAGAGGGGAGGGAGAACTGGAGAGAAGAGGACAGGACAGGATAAGAATGAGGAGAGGAAGGGAAAGGAGGGAAGTAGGGCCCAAATGACATCTTACGAAGATGTTTAATATTTGGTGTTATTCTCCAATGATCCTTTTATGACTATAATCAAACAACGCTTAATGTATGATGAAGACAATAAAATATTTGGATAGGTTTAATTATCAAAATACTTCTTAAGTGGCACTAGTCTTCAAATGGCACGCAATTTTTAGTTCTACCACTCCCTATTGTCTGTCTTGTTTTCAAAGACCTTTCATCATCATGTGTACATTATTATTTCTTTTAAAAGAGATCTCTGTGTATGCCTCTATAAAAAGGGAAAAACAAAAGAAGTGGAAGGTCTCACAACTCAAGAAAATGGAGTAAGCATATTTTTTCTGTTTAACATACAGGTCCTGAAGCATCTTCCCTCATCTACAATGCCTATCTGATTGCCAACAGCATCTGAATTTGTCTACAAAACTAAGAAGGCAAAGAAGGGAAGCAGCTAAAAAAAATGCCAACTGCAGGGAGTTAATAACAAATAAGGCCAAAAGTTAGCAACAAGTTAAAAGAGAAGTAAAGATCTCTAGCTTTTTACACTCACACATATCAAGTTCTACCTTAAACCACCATGATAGCAATAATATGAAGAACAAGCCAACCATAATTTAAGATTAAATAGTTTCTCTAAAGAAGTCGCCAGAGAGGAAGGTGCTCTTCAGGTTCCTTCTTACAGATAAAATGCTTTAGGTCATTCAGGATCCAAATAATCTCCAGAACCAGAGAGGAGTGCCAGTCACCAGGAAGTACCTCACAGTGGTGATGGGCCAGAGAAACAAAACCAACTGGTTGTTTATGTAGAAAGAGATTTAATAAGTAATTGACTCACTTGATTTTTGTGACCAGAATATCGAAGATCAAAACAGACCTCCAGACTAGATCCCTGGAAAAGGTTGATGTTGGAATTTAACTCCAAAATTCAGTTGCTGTTAAATCTCCTTTTTCCCAGAGAACAGTGCTCATTGCTCTGTCTCAGCCCTCAGTCTTTTGAGTGAGGCCCACCTATATTACACACAGCATCAAAATCCAGTGATTTCAATGTTAATCTTATCTGAAAACACCCTCATATAAACACCCAGAATAATGTTTGGTCACATGTAAGACACCATGGCTGAGCTAATTTGATAAATAAATTTACACAGCTCATCTCATCAAATTCTGTGTTATCCAACAATTATATTCAAATAAAAATTTGCACCTTCTTCTTTATGTGAAATTGGTTTCTCTTCTTTTATTGCATGATAATATGAAGAAAGATGTTCAGCCTAGAAAATTGCCAACCATTCAGAGATAATTAATCTGAACCTCCCCTGAAAATTTTGAAGAAATGAAGGCATTTGTTAATTTATTTAGTTGGTTCTTATTTAGAGAAGAAACGCTGACTAAGCAATAGGTTTCACAACGTTAATGTACAAATTTATTATTAACATTAACATTTACCTTTGTGCCAATGTCAAGAGCATTTAGTTCTATGTTATATCTATACATGTAATTATATCGATAGTTGTAGCATGTTTTCCTGGCCCAGTTTATAACAAAATTTTGACAGATGATGAGAAATGTGCATCTGTACAAACATGCTGTTGGAGATGTAACCATTTCTATTAGTGGCTGTTGTGTTTTAAACCTAATCACATTTTTCATGAAGTTAGGCTGTGTGATACTTAGTTGCACTAATTTAGCACGCAGATGTTATGACTCCTTGTTGCAGATTTTCAGAAGTTAGGAATGTTTGGCAAAAGCGAGCTTATATCCAATTACATTTTGTTATAGAATACAATGGATAAAACTATCTATATTGGCTGGATGTGGTGGCACATGCCTATAATCCTGGCACTCAGGAGCCTGAGGCATGACTATCACTGTGAGTTCCAGACCAGCCCAAACTACATAGCAAAACCTTGCCTCAAAAAGACAAAAAAAAATTACCTATATTATTTCAAATGGAAATATTACTAAAGGAAGTAATATTCTTTTCATTTTTAGGGATGACTGGGTTTTCTGAAAGATTGTTATGCATAAGTATTATGACAAGTTCAGTTAGATTTGCAGAGAGAAAAAGCCAAGTGGATTTTTTAAAACTATTGAGCAAAGCAAGAACATTAAATGAGGAAAATTTTTTACCACTGGCCAGGGCAAAAGAGGTCTCCAAAAGCACTTTAAAAGGATTAACTTGCCCACCAGGATGCAACATAATTATTAGTAGCAGTTTCCACAATCTTTTAAAAAAATGCAGCTGATAATACTAGTTGCTATTTCTGTATGAATGTATTCACTAAGAGGATTTTAAAAAACTAAGCCACTCAACTATTTTTCTAATACAGTTTTCTATGTGTTTTCAACTATTTTTCTACAGTTTTCAACTATTTTTCTACAGTTTTCTTGTTTCATTTTAAGGTTTTCTGTGAGCAATTTCATTGCATATTATAGATACAGTTACATATTATACGTGCATGAGTATCCAATAAAAATATCAAAAGCATAGTGATATAAGAATTTAGTTTCCAAAATATCTTTTGAAGAAGAGTTTTTCTCTTTCAATATAATAGTAAGCTTTTCTAATCTTTAACTTTGAAAATATTTCCAATTGAATTAAAATTGGGTCTTTCTGTGGATACATTTAGTCTTTCATGATAAATTATTTAATAGGTATTCTTATATGGCCTAGATCAAAGTGTCGTTACAGAGCTATTTTATTGTCGGAGTAGATATAAAAAATTGGAATTGAATACTTATCCAACTCAGCTGGCTCAATAATATGCAAAAAAATTAAAAATACATTTTATTTTAGAAATCTTATTTCTCTGCTGATATATGGTTGCTTCACCATTTCTCTTTGTCAATCAATTAATCATAATTCAGTTCATGAATAAATAAGAGTACTTGAAAATAAGAACTGGGTTAGATAAAAATGGCCTAAAACTTTTAAACTCAAAGAAAATTCATTATGGTCTGTGAAGGGGCTATTAAAACCTAGTGTGCTTCAAATCATAGCCAAAGTAAATTTTCACTTGTAGAAAAGTCATTTCTTATTTTACTGTTTAATCCAACGGGCATTTTAAACTGGCTTCCACAGGTATATGTCACAACAGTGGTACCTCAGCACTTGTTAATTGGTTCCAATAGGAAAAAATCCATAAGGACCAAACAAGCTGTTTTGGATGGAAAGAACAGTAAATCATGAGGCAGTTGACAGCAACAAGTTCTAGCTTGTGTGAGTACCAAATCGAAGGACATTCCAAGTAGTCACATACCACGACATGCCATATTGGTATATTTGTATCTAATTATGATAGACACTTTCTAGAATGATTTTTAAATGCATTATCATATAATTAATATTTTGTTTATAAGTACATAAGGCAGTGATTTGTGTAACACATCTGGTAATTTTAACAACTACTAAGGTTTATTATAGGAACAGATTTAATATGTTATATATTATATATATTATGATATGCTATATATAATAAATAAAAGATTTGCCAGTGGAATCAGGAATGCAAAATGGCCATCTGTGCTGTAGTGAGGAAAGATTCAGTCACAGGTCAAAATTTTGGAACTCACTGCAAAGTCTGGTGTGAGTCCCTGTCAGAATGCTAAGCAATCTGTATTGGGAGGCTGAAAGATCTGCACTGAAAGCTGAAGGCACTAGAGAGGGAAGTTCAACCAATGCTATGGCAAAGCACAGAGCTCCTCCAAAGAAGCCAAAGGAAAGACTTCTTCTTTCCCTTTTTATTCCATGCAAGCTATTAGCTTATTGGTTAGTGCCACCCACATCTTAAGTGGGTTTTCTCTCCTCAGCTTCAATTTTATACGTCAGTCATCCACAGACACAAGCAGAACTGTGACCCACTAATTCAGTAAGGATTTCTTAATCCATTCAAATTGACAACACAACTAACTATCACAATAATTCTCATTCTTTCAATTAATGAAAAGTCCTGGGTATTTTTTCAGGCTAGTACATATACTTTTCTCTTGAAATCTTTTTATATGATAATTTTGCTGCTTAAAGTTATCAATAATTTGAAAACACAAGCTTAACCCTCCTCAAAAGATAGAGCAAAATACAGGATAAATAATGAGAAATATGGGGATGTAGATTTCTCATACAAGAAGGGAGGAGGGAGGAAAAAAAAGAGTAGGAAAAAGACTTAAGACGTATCTTACGCATGTACCAACACCCCATAAGGAATGTAATTATTATGCACTGGAAACATGCACTAATAAAAAATAAAAACTGAAAAAAAAAAGTTTAACAGACTCTTGCATCCCACAGACTGCCAAAGAACCTTTTAAAAATGCTATTTGTTTATAGTTCTAAACTTTATCTAATTAAAGATTTCCCCATGTGAACCAATTTTTCCCTTTCAGTATTTAAATTTTATTTAGCAAATTATGTTTTAATGTTATAACTTAGTTACAATGATAGATTTTTTACTATAAATTTTGATCCCATTTGTATTTGCTTATCTTTTTATTTTATAAAGAAGTGAAATTTCATAACAAAATAATAAGAGAATAAAAATAGTTAATACATTACATATCGTTACTCAAAGTATAAGACATATGCCAAACAAGAGTCTTACAGAAAAAGAGACAAACAGCACAAAATTTTCTTTTCAGTGATCTAAGATAAACTAGTAGTACAAATGAAACAAATTAGCATACATATTAAATATAAAAATATGTAATTTGGGAAAGTATTTGAACATTTCACTACTTCCTGTTTATTTCTCTTCTATTTTCTCTTTATTTGTATCTTTATATATCTTTTGTGTTTCTCATATAAAAGAAACCATGTGATATTTAACCTGTGTGTCTGACTTATTTCACTTAACATTATGTTCTCAAGTTGCATCCATTTACCTATGAAAGTCTCAAGTTTATATTTCTTTGGGGCAATGAAGTAATCCACTGTATATAAATATTGCATTTTTCTTATTCATTTATCTATTGATGGACATATACACTGTTTTCAAGATCTATATTACACATTGTGCTACTATAAACACAGGTATGTATGTATCTGTGTAATGTGATGACTTGAAATTTTTTAGGGAGATACCTAGAAAGGGGATGGTTGGGTCAGTGAAATTTCCACTTTTTAATTTTTTAAGAAATCTACACACTGATTTCCATAGTGATTGTACTAGTTTACATTCTCACCAACACAGTTAACAGAGTTCTTTTTCCTCACATTCTCCCCAGCATTGCTATTGTTGGAGGTTTTGATGATAGCAATTCTCTCTGGAATAAAATGGTATCTCAGTGTAGTCTTAACTTACATTTCTCTTTGGCCAATGGTGTTGAGAATTTTTTTTTCATGTGTTTATTGGCCATATGAACTTCTTCTGAAACATGCTTATTCATTTTGGTTACTCATTTTTTGATTGCATCTTTTATTTTGGGGAGTCTTAATTTATTTAAGATATTTATACATAGTCAATGTTAGTCCTCTCTGGCAAAAACATTTTCCCATTCTGTAGACCATTTCTTCACTTTGTTGGTTGCTCGCTTTGCTGTGCAGAAGCTTTTTAAATTTGATATGATCCCAAATGTTGACTCTCAGTATTAATTATTGAGTCACTGTGGTTCTTGTCAGAAAGTCCTTGCCTACACTGATATCTTCAAGAGTTACACCTATTTTATCTTCCAGGAGATTGCTTCCATTTTAACACTCAAATCTGATTCATTTTGTGAATAACTCAGTTTATGTCCTATGAAGCCAATAATTACTAAGTAATGATATGGAAATGAATGTAGCTTATTTTGGCATATGCATAGCTTTAATTGAGTGTTCATGTCATATGAATTAACAATTTATCTAATTTCTCTCACATTAGTTTGGAAAAAACTAAAAGCATATGAATGGAGGATTAATATTCATTGGAATACACGTTAAAATACAGAAGTCACAAAATTTCTATGAACATACACTTTGGATCATACAGGAAAACCATTAGAAAACTCTATGTAATAATCAAGTTAAAGCATCTTCAAGGAAATAAAAATTTTGTATGAAACATAATGTCTATTGTAAGTAAAATTAAATTTCATTCACAATGAAATTTTAAAATACCTATAATTTCCCTTGACAACTCAAATTATATTTTTGAGTTAGCTCATTTTTTCTATTTTTTACCAAAGGAAACAAAGTTCAAGTTCCTGATTTCCTTCTATTGAAGAAAATAAGAAAACCTCAATACTTTAATGATTTTAAATGGTCTTGTTCTATTCATTCTTTTTCTTATTTTGAACAGAATAAAACAAATACAAAATAAAACAGAACGTTCAATCAAAACAAAAAAAGGAAAGTGATACAAGACTTCAAAACAAAACAAAAATAAACCAACAATGATTACCATGTTGCCCCTTGCTATTTTCTAAATAAATTCCCATACCATCAGGAATAATAAAATCAAACACAACAGAACAGAATAAAACCAATCAAAAGAAAACAATGAAAGCAATACAGGACTTCAAAACAAGGCAGTTGAAATACCACAGTGGCTACCGTAATGTATCTTGTTATCTTCAAAGTAACTGTTTATATCATCAGACATAATAAAAAGAAACAAAACAAAATAAAACAGTCAATCAAAACAAAACAGTGAACATGATACAAGACCTCATAACAAGATTAAAGGAAATCAATAATGGCTACCATAATGCCTCTTGTCACTTTCAAAATAACTGCTCATACCTCAGGTATAATACAATCAAATAAAACAGAATAGAATAAAACCAATCAAAAGAAAACAATGAAGGCAATACAGGACTTCAAACAAGACCACAGGAATACAACAGAGGCTATCCTGATGCATCTTATCTTCAAAGTAGCTGCTTAGACCTTCAAACATAACAAAATCAAACAAAGCAAAACAGAATAAAATAAATCAGTAGAAAACAAGTAAAGCAATAAAGACTTTGGAACAAGATAACAGGAAAACAATAATGACTGCTATAATCCATTTTGTTATTTTTGCAATAGCTGTCCATGCCATCAAATATAATAAAAATCAAACATAACTAAACAATAAAACCAAGCTAAACAGAACCATGAGAACAATACAGAGCTTCAAAACAGAATTATAGATTAACAATGGCCATTGCCTTCCCTCTGGAGACATCTCCTCCCCTTTCACCTTCACAACCTCTATTTTGTATTTTGGATCCCACTAATTTCCCCACTTTCTTATACTAGGGAGACAATATGATGTTCACCCATGTGACTCTGAACACTTTCATCCATAAGCATGCTCTCAAGTTGTATCCATTTACCTACAAGAGTCTCAAGGTTATCTTTCTTTAGAGCTGAGTAGCTTTCCATTGTATAGAAATGCCATATCTTCCTTTCCATTCTGCAGCTGATGGGCAAGCTACCCCTACTGTTTTTTTCTGGTTCCCTGTCACACAGAGCATTGTTCTCTCTCCCCTGACTCTCAATCTATGAATTCCCTTTTGAGTTAAATGTGTTTGTTGGATAAAGCATATTGATGGATCCTGTCTCCCGATTCACTCTACCTGTGCCTCTTTCCACCAGCGAGTTGAAGCTGTCTACATTGATGG
>RJWT010012443.1:0-22427 GCA_004365215.1 Cuniculus paca
TTTTTTGGTCTTTTTGAGATAGGGTTTTACTATCGAGTTCAGGCTGGTCTTCAACTCACTTTGTATCCCAGGCTGGCCTCAAATTCACAACAATCCTCTTGCCTCAGCCTCCTGAGTGCTGGGATTATAGGTGTGTGCCACCATGCCTGACCTGGTTGTTGTTGTTGTTGTTGTTGTTGTTTTTAATGAACACACTTCTTTCCATTTTCTTTATTAACTTTTTTTTTTTTTTTCTTTTCATACCAGGGATCGAACTCACAACCTCATGCTTGCCAGGCAGGCGCTTATGCCCCTGAGCTAAATCCCCAGACCTCCGTTTGTTTTTTGAGATGGGGTCTCACACTAATTCAGACTGGCCTTGAACTCACTATGTAGCTCAGGCTGGCCTCAAATTTGTGGTGATCTTCCTGCCTCAGTCTCCCCCACTACTGGGATTATATGCATGTGCCATCATATGTGACCCTCTTTACATTTTTGATTTAAATCTCTTACGTTATTTGTCTTTGAATGCCCCAAACTGGATTCATCCAAAGTGGAATGGGTTGTGTTTCATCTTTCCTGCCCATGTATCCAGCCATCCATTTATCTATCTTTTTTTTTTTTTTTTTTGCGGCACCGGGGATTGAACTCATGACCTTGCGCTTGCCGGGCAGGCGCTTAGACCGCTGAGCTAGATCCCCAGCCCTGTTTTTGAGACAGGGTCTCACTATGCCGTTCAGGCTGGCCTTGAGCTCACTTTGTAGCCCAGGCTGGTCTCGAACTCACAACGATCCGCCTGTCTCAGTCTCCCGAGTGCTGGGATTACAGGCGTGAGCCACCATGCTGGCTTACTTATCTATCTTTTATGACCTTTTTTTTTGGTCACAGCTTTATTGAGATGTAATTGATATCCTATAAAATTAACCCATGTGAAGTGTGTAGCTCAGTGGTTTTTAGTAAATGCATGGAACTATACAGCTATTATCTGATCTGGATTTAGAACATTTCCCCCAAAATCTCTTGGAGCCTCTTTGCAGTTGGTCAGTGTACCCCATCCCCTAGAGCCAGGCAGCCTCTGCTCTGATGTCTGTATCTATGCATCTGCTGTTTCACAAAAGTGAAATACTATAATATATAGTCTTTTACATTAGGCTTGTCACTGTGCATAAAGTCTCTTTTTAAGTTTATCCTTTTGTTTTTGTCTTTTTGAGACAGGGTCTTGCTATGCAGTTCAGGCTAAAATAAAACAGAATAAAGCCAATCAAAACAAAACAAAACAGTGAAAGTGATACAGAACTTCAAAACAGGATAATAGAGCTGGGCGTGGTGGTGCACACCTGTAATCCCAGCAGTCCGGAGCAGAGGCAGGAGGATTGTTGCAAGTTTGAGATCAGCCTGGGCTACGAAGACCAGAGCCCAAGGCCATCCTGAACTGCATAGTGAGACCCTGTCTCAAAAAGACAAAAACAACAGGGCCGGGGGTCTAGCTCAGTGGCCTAAGTGCCTGCCTGGCAAGTGCAAGGTTGTGAGTTCAATCCCTGGTGCCACAAAAAAAAAGACAAAAACAACAACAACAAAACAGGTAATAGGAAATCAACAATGGCTACTGTAATGCCTTTTGTTATCTTCAGAATTGCTGTCCATACCCTCAGACATAAAATCAAAACAGAACAGAATAAAACCAGTCAAAACAGAACATTAAATAAAATGACAATAAAATGGAACAAAACAGTAAGAACAATATTGGATTTCAAAAACAAGACAGAAGGAAATCCCCCATAGTTGCTATATTGCATATTGTTATCCTCTAAATAGGTGCTCAGACTACCAACTTTAGGCCTGCATAGTCAATCAAACAATACAAACATTAAGTTGTTTTTGTTCCTCAGTTGCTATCAACTCAGCGTGTCCTCCAAATCTGCTGGTTGCTTATGGGGTGGGAAGAAGGGTTCTTGTCTCCCAGCCTGCATGTGGGCTGGCTCATGGGAAGGGTGAACTGGCTTCTCATTTCTCCTCCTGGGCCCCACGTGGCTGCTGCTGGATCATGGCAAGGGTGAACTGGCTTGTTTCTCCTCCCAGGCCCCACATGGCTGCTGCTGGTTCACCATTTTGTTCTTTTTTAATGCTGAATAATACTGTACTGTGTGGATATGCCACTTTTTGTTTGTCTACCTGTTGATGGACATTTGAATTCTTTCCATTTTTGTCTGTTTTGAATATTTCTCCTGTGAATATGGATATGTAACTGTATGTTTTCAGTTCTTAGCAAGATACCTAGGCATAGGTTCAAGGTGGCTGCATGTACATGCCTATCAGTAGTATATGCTCACAGTTCTGACCAACACTTAGTGTTGTCTCTTTTTTTGGTATAGCCATTTTAGTGGGTGTGCCCTGATGTCTCATTGTAGTTTTAATTTTATTTGCCTGATGACTGATAATCTTGAACATCTTTTCATGTGCTATATTAGCTGTCCATATACATTATCTTATTTAGTGAAATGTTTGCAAATTTCTTGCCCATATTCCCTCATGCATTTTGAAAAATAACAGCTTGTCAGGCATGGCATGTACTTGTAAGCCCAGCACTTGGCAGGCTGAGGCAGGAGAATTGCCACACATTAAAGGCCACCCTGGCCACACAGTTCAGGATCAGCCTGAACGACCGTGAGACCGTTTCAAAAAATCAAAAGAAAAATAAAAGCTTTATTGAGATATAATCTAGATGCCAGATAGTTCACTAAAGTATACAATTCATAAGGTTGCACAACCATAACTGGATCAATTTGGGAACATTTTTATTACCCTAGAAAACATTTTATTCCCATCATGGCCATTCACCATTTTTTCTCAGTCTTCCCTGCACTAGGCAGCTACTTTCTGTCTCTAGATTTGCTGCTTTTGCATATTTTATTTAAATGGAATCATACAAGGTTGGGGCACAGTACTTGCGTAGCTGTGCAAAGAGCTGGGATTAATCCCCAGTACTACAAAGAAGAGGAAGAAGACATACTGTATATGGCTCTTGGTGAATGACTTCTTTCATTTAGCATAATTTTCCATGTTTTAGCATAAATCAGTACTTTATCTTTTATAGTTGAGTAACAGGCTAATGTGTGGATATAAGACATTTTATTTATTCTTTTATCAGTTAAATGACATTTATGCTGTTTCTACTTTTTGACTGTCTTCATCAGCACTGTGATCTTACAGATATACAAGGTGCCCTTTTCTTTCCCCAAGGTGAAGGATAAAACTGTGAGGATAAATTTGTGAGTCCTTTCTGTGGTGTGCTGGCTGGACTTCTGGTCTGGTTCCTTTTGAGGAGAAGTGGTCAGAGCAGGCATTTGTGCCTTGTTCCTAAAGTTAGGGCAGGAAAGTACTCAGGGCCAACCTTGTTCTGGCTGCTACTGTTTCCATCACATCTCTTTGAGACCCATCTCCTGGGTGCCAGCCCTGGGGAATTTCCTCAGCCTCTGTCTCTACTTCCTCTCCTCTCTTTCTGCACCCCACTCTTCTGCCTACGGTGTTGGAGTACTCACCTAAATCACCTCCCATCCCCAGCTCCACTGTACAGCTTTCTCCATGTCTCACAGTCCTCAGAAGGATCTGTAAAATATAGATCTTCTTATTTCAAACTCCTGATTAGAACTTAGTGACCATGCTTGCCTCCAGGATAATTTGGGTCCTCTTAATATGTCACCAGCTGCCTTTCACTGATCTGGCTCCTGTCTGCATCTCTGGCTTCCCACTTCCCATCCTGCCCCCTGCAGCTTCTCCTGATGAGCTCCTGGAAGGCCCTGCTCTCGCTTACGTCCTCACTTGGCCTCTTCAAGCTCCCCTAGAATACCCTCTCCTACTATTTGGCTTTTGTGACTCTTAGTCATTGATTTGTTTGTTTACTTGGCAAATGGTCCTGAATATCCACACCTGCCAGGCACTGTGCAGGGGTCCCCACTTGTGTGGTGCTCTAGTCTAGTAAGAACAACAGAGTTCGAATAGCCCTGAGAAGCTGTGGTGATGCAGCTGGAAGTGAGGGCTGACAGGATGCCATTCTAGAAGCCTTTTCTGGTGCTTTTCCCTTTCGTGCTCCTGCAATGTTTCTGTAAGATTAGGATACACCCCATACCCCAGTGTCTGTGCCCCTCTTCCACTGGGCATTCTTGAGGGCAGGACTCATGTCTTCCTAATCTTTGTATCCTGGCATGCTTGCCTGTTGACTAAGAAAGAAAGCAAATGAATAAGTGGCCTTTTCCTTTGATGTT
Source organism: Cuniculus paca (assembly GCA_004365215.1). Classification (NCBI taxonomy): domain Eukaryota; kingdom Metazoa; phylum Chordata; class Mammalia; order Rodentia; family Cuniculidae; genus Cuniculus; species Cuniculus paca. Next base: position 4,242 of record RJWT010012443.1, read on the forward strand.
CCTGTAAAACTGATGACCTGCCTTTTACTTGTCCACTGAGTGCTTCCGATACCTAGGTCCTTCCTCCTACTCTGGTCACAGATCTCCCTCCTCCTGGGTGAGCCCTTCTTCACTACCAGCTTGCTGCCATGGCACAACCTGTATTTCTGGTATGTCCGGACCGCTGTGGACCAGCACCTGGAGCCTGGTGCTGTTGTGATGCCCCAGGCTGCCTCGCTGCACGCCATGGTTGTGGAGTTCAAGGTAGGCCACCCAGAGGGCTTTGCAAAAAGTAAAAGCAGGAGGAGGGCAGCTAACCTGTTTTCTTGTAGAGATCTTGGGTACAGATGGAACCTCTTGGTCCTTGATGACTGGGCTTTTCCTTTCTGCGTTAGCATACTGCCAGGCTGAATAGAAGAAGCTTGCCTTTTTAAAAAGCGGTAATTTGACATGCGAAATGGAATTGACTGTGTGTTGTCATTTTACAATTGGGACTTATCAGAATAATTAAAAAATATAAATTAAGTGTTTCAGAAGACATGCTGTGTGGCTCACTCTGCTCTCGTTAAGAGAGGAGGCTGTAGTTGTTAAAGCATTCCGAGATGGAGCTTCAGCTCTTTTATGCAAGAAGAAATTGAAAAGCTGCATTTTAATTTTCTCATCAAAGCAGAACCATAGTCACAGTCATTTTGGGAAAGGCATTTTTTCATTAAAAGGATTTCAAAATGCTTTTAACCTGAAATGTAGAATGAATTGCATTTGATATATCTTTTATAAAATTACTCTGTCTGTTGGTAGCTTAGTGGCTCCACCACTTAATTTCTGGGCATTTCTTTTGTGTTATTACCTGGCCAGATTTCCCTGTGAATTGTGTTCTCATGGCCAAAGAGGGGCTATAGAGAAGCAAGCTTATTCCCACTTGTATGCGTTAGAGGGGAGGATGGAAGATAGATGGGCTGGAGTATCCTGGGCCTTTCCCTCTCTGTTGTCCTCATACTCTGCTTACAGACACTGAGCATTGCAGAGCTGCTTTACAGATTTCCTCCCTCCAAAATGGTACTAGGAGTGGTCTGGACAACAAGTGCAAACCATAGCCCAGTAGCTCTGGCTGATTGTCCCCACAGAGGAGAGGACATGGTATCATGCTAGTTTGCAGATTTTCATGCCAGAATTACAGAAACCACCTTTACTCTTTGATCGCTGTGTCTCTTCAGCCCTGAGGGTCTCTGTCCCAAATGTGCAGGAGCATCAAGATGTGACTGTAGTTCTTGTTTCCTTTTGGCCCTCTTACTGTTGTTGCCACACTTCCCTCTGGCTCATGTCGGGTAAACAAGGCTGTGCCTTCCTCACAGGACCTGTGGCGGATCCGGAGCCCCTGTGGGAACTGTGAAGGCTTCGATGTGCACATCATGGATGACATGATTAAGGTAGGCAGAGCCATAGCTACAATCACTGCCCTATTGCCCTTGCCATATGGCTGCAGGCACCTGGCTTGGGCAGTGGAGAGCTGTGTGCAGAGATCTTTACTGACTGGGGCAGCGAGGTCATTTTGCTAGTTTGCATGTGCTGGTTCTCATGTGAGAACTGTTGTGCATACCTGGCCTCTTGTCAGCCCCAAGCGGTAACCCCTGATTGGAATCTCAGTTGGCCTAAGGTCTGTGTGTCACCACACCATTGGTACTGCTCCTGCCAGTGCCAGCAGCTTGTTTTCTGTTGGGACAACCATATGTAAGGAGGCCCCTGCAGGCTTACCTATGTAATAGATGTCGGCAGTTATCTGCATGTTTGACAGCAGTGGATGAGCACCAGGGAGGGCCTGTGCCTCAGAACCCAGGACAGTCATGACAGCAACAGTGATGTGTGGCTCTTGGAATAAGGTGAAGAGTGTCTCGACATGTCCATGTGAGAACAGGGCAAGGGGCGTGGACCCATTTTTATGATTAGGAAAATTCTCAAACACATAGAGAGAAAGCAGGGTAGGATAACAGACACCACATTGTTAGCGATGCATTTAGGAAGTGGTGACCTTTTCCTCCCTTTTGCTTATTGTTCAGTTTATATTTTTCTTTGTGAACATGGATTGCTATGCAAACTCCTCCCTCTCCCGAGCTCTGGAGATTGAACCTGAGGCCTTTGCACTGAGCTACATCGCCTAACATTTTTAATTTTTTATTTTGAGACAGATCCTCCCTAAGTTGCCCAGGCTGAGTTCAGACTTGGAATCCTTCTGCCTCAGCCTTCCAGAGTGCTAGTATCATAGGCATGTACCACCACACCTGGTTTAAACATTTTTTTTTTTTGAGGCACTGGGGATTGAACTCACGACCTTGCGCTTGCCAGGCGGGTGCTTACACCGCTGAGCTAGATCCCCAGCCCTGGTGTTTTTGAGACAGGGTCTCACTATGCTGTTCAGGCTGGCTTTGAGCTCACTTTGTAGCCCAGGCTGGTCTCGAACTCACTACGGATCCGCCTGTCTCAGCCTCCCGAGTGCTGGGATTACAGGCGTGAGCCACCACGCCCGGCTGGTTTAAACATTTTTGATGTGTTGTTGTTGTTTTTGTTTGTCTTTTGAGACAAGGTCTTACTATGTAGTACAGAATAGCCTTGAACTGGAAGTGTTCCTCTGCCTCAGCCTCCCAAGTGCTGGGGTTACAGATCTGCTGCTGTACATGCCCCTGTACATGGTGTGCACTTCCATGCTCAGCTAAACACTTATGTAACTAAATCCCATGGATATTTCCCTTTCATGTCTCACCTTCTCTACAGCAGACCACTGACTTTCCATGTCTATAAATCTTAGTGTTGACATGTGACATGCACAAGCTCTGTGTCCCCGTGCCACCTGGCAACTCCTCAGGCTCTTTGTTGGGCTCTTTGCACCCTTCCTACCCTCTGAGATGTCTTCTGTCTTCCTCTGCATAGAGCCCAAGGAAATGTGTAGCTCCTAAATCTGGCCATGTTCCCCTACATGATCACCCTGGGCTGTGCCTACCTCCTGTCCTGCTTGACTCTTGTCTGCACCATGCCTCAACCCTTCCGTTTGCTCCTCTTTTGCCCTCAGGACTCGGCCTGGAGCTACCTCTTCTAAGCAGTATTAGTATCCCTCCACTCCCCTGCCCTGCCCCATTTCCACCTGAACTCCAGTGCTTTCCCAGGTCCTGGTCTGGCTTGTTTATGTGGCCTCCCCCCCAGGCCCTGAGCCTTCTGTTAGGGTGCGCACAGCTGTAGTGTGCAGTGTCAGTGAGTGGGTGAGTATCCCAAGCGCCAGGCGTTTTCACCACTAGGGATGTTTAATCCTCAGAGTAGCTCAACTTGCTGTGGGGCAGGGAAGAGAGGAGCTCTGACCAGATGCTGGAATCATTCTGGGAGAATATGCTATCCCCCATGACTGCACTTTCCCTGGGGGACGCTGGTTATGGAGGTGAGGGTGCCTGTGGCACGAACCCTGGACAGCTCCTTCGCCCTGGCTGTCAGCTCATCTCTGCAGAGCCCCAAAGCCTCTTCTCCTCTCAGCGTGCCCTGGATTTCCGGGAGAGCAAGGAAGCGGAGCCACACCCGCTGTGGGAGTACCCTTGCCGCAGCCTCTCTGACCCCCAGCAGATCCTGAGCTTTGATTTTCGGCAGCTGGTCCCTCGGCAACCTTTGCGTGCTGAGGGCACCATGGAGCTGGTGAGGTGAGTGGAAGCTCTGGAAGGCTGTAAGGACGAAGGGAGCAAGGGGCTGCTGCTACCCACATGGCCAAGCACAGCCAGCTTGGGAGACACTCTGGCCTGTAACAGGGCCTTGTCTTGTCTTTGCCTGACCTTGTGTGTGTGGCAGTCACACAGCCACAGGGCCTTTTGGGGGGTTGGGGCATACAGAGTGGGCCTTACTTGTCCCCCTAGCTGAGGCTTTCTTGTTGGATCTCAGCTGCCAGGAATCGTGAGCTTTGTTACTATGGTTACCCATTGGAACAATTTCCTGAACTCTCCTGGGAATTAAAGGAGGTTAGCAGTGATGAGGGTTGCTTATTGCAAGGCATGGGTGGCCCCACCCTGCTCCAGCTCCCTTCATAGAGAGGAGTGCCTCCTTCTGTCTAGCAGAGGCCATGAGCCAAGAGCTCCTGAGGCTCCAGGGACCAGGGGACCTGGGGTCCAGTAGAACCGGCAGGGCAGATGCCATCATTTGTCTGAGCTGCTGTCCAGCATATCTAGCTAGAAGTGGTCTGACAGCCTTCAGTGCCAAGGGATGCCCCGTGCAGCTGAGCAGCCCTACCCTGTGGTTCCTGGGTAGTTGACCAGGCTGCAAAGAGCTGTGGGGATTCTGAACTGTGGCCACTGTGGCTCAGTCTTTTTTGTGTGGCAGTTAGGGTTAGGAGCTCCCCATGGATGGGAGTGGTGAAGGCCAGAGTTGTAAGGAAAGCAGGGGGAGGCCCCAGCTGTGCCCATCTCACTGTGACTGTCCATTTGCCCCAACCCACTCTCCCAGGCCAGGGAGGAGCCATGGAGTTGTCCTGTGGATGGAATACCACCTGACGCCAGACAGCACAGTCAGCACCGGCCTTTTGGAGCCTGCAGTGGACAAGGTAGTGCTGTGTGTACCAGGTCTGAAGTATATGCCGATCCCAGAGTTGGCACCAGCCTTGTCCTCTGGATATTCTTGTCCTATGTGCTTTAGGCCATATGCTAACTCCTTTATGGCCCTGGGTCATCTGACCCCTAAGCAGCTTCTCCCCACTGTGAGCTGCCTGGGCTGGAAGCTATGGGAAGGTGGCCCAAGTCCTGGGGACCTTCACTGTCTTCTTGCTGCTCCTACAGGGAGACTGTTGCTGGAACCCCCACCGCAAGCAGGCTGTGTACTTCCTTAGCCCCACGCTGGATCCCAAAATGCTGCTGGGCAGACCTTGGGCAGTAAGCTACGCTGTGGAGTTTCATCCCTGTACGGGAGATGTCACTATGGAGTTCAGGCTCGTAGATACCCCAAACTGACCCTTCCTTGTTGAGAAATAAAGTGTCCAGAGTTCATGGCTCTGAATGGGTTGTGGCTTTTGGGGAAAGAAGGCTGAAGGGACTCATCTTCCAGGGACCTGTTTGGCCTCAGCATGGAGGATGCCTTCCATTGTTGCGTCTTTGCACAGCTGGCTTCCAGCTCCAGGTGTGGCAGGCAGTGTGGGCTGGTGACTGATTTGGAGCTGTGGAGGGATCAGGGAGACCCACCTGTCTCTGGTCCAAAGCTCAGAAAACTAGAGCATTGATGTCTGTCTGCCCTACCTGGAAGATAACAAAGGCACGGTGCTCTTGCTAAGTTGTGTGGGTAGGTGGCGTTGTCTGCTTAGCTAGGCAGTCCCACTGGCGGAGTCTGCCTGGCCTGTCTACTTCCTGGGACCTTTTAGGTCCCTGTCCACCCAGCTCCACTATGAGCACCTGCTAGGGGATGGAGACACTGAATCATGACTAGGTCCTGGGCTTGAAGACTCTGATGGGGCTGGGGGTGAGAAGAGTAGGTTCTGGTCCTTTCTCTGCCACCTGTATAAGTATCTAGGCATCTGGCTTCAGTGCACACTAATAGGTAGCCTGCAGAGGCCCAAGACCTAGATATCAGCCTGCTCAGAGACCAGGGAAGAGGCAAGCAGTTCCTGAGGGCAGCACTGGGAAGCCAGCCATCATGAAATGGAGCCAGGTGCAGCCCTTGCCCCCATGGCCCCTTATATAGATCAGAAGTCCCCTGCCACCGCCTCAGAAGTCTCAGATAGATAGGGTATGGTATGGACCACCCCACTCCTGCTTCAGTAGGGACAGCCAGATTTCCTAGGAGCCCAAGGCCTTGTTTGTGTTACATACTCAAGATACCCTTTGCTGTTGGCCTCCCCATTTCTGAGGAAATGAGAGATACCCAGTAAGAAAAGCCAGATATCCCACTCTCCTAGCATTTCAGGGCAGACTTGAGTTTGCCCCTGAAGCCACCCCCATGGTCTACAGTCAGCAGGGCCTGCCCCAGCTCATTCCTCAAATAAGTAAACATCAGCCTTGAGCCTCACAGTTTTATTTCCTCCTCATTTTCCATCCTTCCTTTCAGCACCATAAAGGAAAAAAACCACCTCTCTTTTCAAAATATTTTATCAGGTGTAAAGATTGTTTTTCTTCTAGGGAAGAATTGTCTGGTTATATATGATAATGTTTTTACCAAAACCTTAGGTGTCTTAGCATATAAAACCCCTAATGTCCCATGAGGATACAATACAGAAAAAAATACAGAAATTAAAAAAGTTTTTTTTTTCATTTTTTAAAACAGTATTTCTAAATCTCAGCAAGTTAATACAATAGTTAAAAAGCATCAAGATTAATATTATACTTAAAACTCAAGGTGGTTTTGGATAAATGAAAATGAATGTTTCTTTCCTAAGCTGACCCACTTGCTTTGTGGTTACCCTTGCAGTGGGCCTGGGGCAGTTAAGAACCTTGGTTTGGATCTGGGTGACCCCTGTGACCGCCCCCCTCCCAGGCCATAGATGCCCTCGAATCTGAGATCCTGGCAATTTTTTCTTCTGTCTTTTTTAAAAATCAAAATGCAGAAGCCTGGCTGTACACAGCCCTGGGAGTCCACAGGCGCACCACAATGGAAAGTGTGGTCGTTGTGGCCTCAGCTCTGAGGGAGGTGTGAGGGAAGCTAGGGAGGCAGGCCATCTCTCTGGACACCAAGACCTGACTAGGCAGAGGTGACCATGTGATGACAGAAAGTGACTGAGGCACAGGGCGGTATGACTTGCCTAAGGCCGCCCCGGGAGTTGGGAGGATGAGAAGCATGTGGCCCTGACTTCACATGTGCTGCCTCACCCTCAGGGACAGGAGCTGCTGGAGTGGTGTGGGGACCCTGGCCTTGGCCTCGCTCGCTGCCCTCCCTGTGTGCACAGCAGCTTAGGTCTGGGGGTTGGACCTGCTTAGTTGAGCCCTGCGTGGGAACAGAGTCCCAGCTGCTTCCAGGAGTGGGGGACCCTCCACAAATCCTTGCCCAAACCCTGGGAAGCCCACGCCAGGGAGCCCAGGCAGGCTGTGATTGCACAGTGGCAGGGTGGCTTCTGTGTGCCTGCCTGCCAGCCAGTACCACTCCCTGCTCCAGGCACGAAGTGGCATTGGCCCAGCCATCCAGCCAGGTGTGGGATCATCCCACTGGCGCCAGACAGGCTGTGCTGTGCACCTTGGCTTCTCGTCTTCATCCAGAGTTCCCCTAGCCATGGCATTGGCTGGAGTAGCTGTTGAGGATGGCCTGGGAGGCCAGAGCCACAGCCCCACCCAGGGGCAGACAGGCATTTCCTGAGCTCAGCCGGCACATGGACGGGGGAAGTCCCTGGAAGGATTGGTCCCAAACCAGAGAGGTGTCTGAAAGGCAGCAAGGGGCTTGGCAGAAGGAAGAGGATGCATTGGCTTGGTTAGAAGAGAAGAAGCTACAAATCTGTCATTTTCAAAATGAAGAGCCTACCCCACCCTTTTATGTTGAGTCCCCTTCCTGTATAAAAGTGGTGCCGCCTTCTTGGATTTCTGGTTATGGCTCCATGGCCTGGATTCAAGTCTCCCAGCGGAGCCACCGGGGTAGGCAGAGCCTGCTGGCCCCTGGTGTGTCTGGGCTGGGGAGGGGACCCTGTATTGGGAAGAGCAGAGTTCTACCTAGTGACTTGCAGACCCTTTAAAGTGAAGGGTGATTCTGCTTTAACTTAATTTCTGTTTTCTTTTTAAGACATAATCACCCTTGAATGCAAGACTCTGGGAAGAGCCCTGGGCTGGCTGGTAACGACTGCCCTCGTGTCCCCATGGTGCCCCTTCTGGGCCAGAGGTGGAGGGCTGGCAGCCGAGCCCAGGAAGTGCTTCTTTGGCTGGTTCTGATTGTGTTTGGAGTCTGGCCTTGGGTGAGGCCCGAGCAAGGGGTCTGGGTAGCTACAGTGTGGCACGTGGCATGCAAGCAGCATGCATGCGAGGGTGCAGGCATGCGAGACAACATTGGCAGCAGACAAAATAACCCTGGACGAAGCTTGAGAAGAGATACAAAGAGTACATAAACTGGGTCCTCATACTAATCCTTGGGTTACAAACTAGGTTGTGCTGTAGATCTGTAGAAAATCACGTTTGGAAAGAATGGCACTGGTTAGGCAGCCAGGGCTCCCGGGCCAGCCTGAGTCTCTGTCCTCGGAGATGCCCTGGAGTCGAAGAGCAGCACTGCTTCCAGGTTTCCTGGGACTGACCGTGGCTCTCTCCCTGTCCCTTGTCCTCCTCCCCCAGCACTAGGCGCTGGATGGAGGAGACATGGCCCAAGGATGGGCCGCAGCTCCAAGGGCTGGCAAAGCCCGCTGCTCTGGATGCCGGTGATTTGGCTGGGCTATGCCTCCTCTTCCCCTGCAGACACCATCAGCCGCATGGCTACAGGGAGATGGTCGGTCAGGCCGGACAGCTGGGTGATAAAACTGAATTCTTCCACCTCCTGGGTTGTGGGGGAGGGGAGAAGCACTCTGATTAGCTCCAAAGTGTATCCTGCAGAGGGGGCCGGGGGCAGGGGATGGCACTAGGACATGGGGCCTCTGCTGGGGTTGCGCACAGAGATGGGATCCAAAGATTCCAGGGCCTGATGGTCTGAAGAAACAATGGCTCTCGTTTTATAGGGTTTGTTCTGAGGATGGGGTCCAGAGGGAACCACAGTACTACCGAGGGCAGCCCCAGACTCACTGCCTTCCAGTCAGGGCACAGCCCTTCCTCAGCGTGCAGCATGTAATCGATGCGGCGGCCGTTGCCTTTCAGCAGGTCCTTCCGCCCCTTCTGGCCGCCTCCTGGGCTCTTGCTGGTGGGGAAAGCCAGGTACTCCCGGCGGCCTTCCTCGCTCTCAAGGACCCTGTTCACCAGACAGGCAGCAGGGTGAGACCTCCACCCCTACCCCGCCAGCCCTGGCCAAGCAGGTCCTGTGTGAGGAGCCCTAACCCTGGGGTGACAGCTGCTTCCCCTGTGGCTCACAAAGGGCTCATGCTGGAGGGAAGGTGCTCCAGAGCCTGTGAATAGAGGGCTGTGTGGGGCCCTCCAGGTCACTTTGGGTTGGCCAGCTCTCAGTTTCCCTTTTTGAACTTGGACACTGGTCCAGACCACCCCTGCCCTATCTCCAGAAGGGGCTTTTGCTGTAAGCCAGAAGGGGCCTGTTTGGGAGACTTGAGCTTTGTGTGGCGCCTTGGGGATCTGTCTCTCCTGGAAGCCCCAGCTCCCACCCCATGATTGTTTCAGGTCAGCAGGGGACTGAGGGAACCAAATAGAAGCCAGGCCCCATGAGAGGAGTCTACTTTTACATGGATCGGTCCCTGAGTGGTGATGTGGCCCAGCTCATGTCACCAAACCTCCATTTTCTCCTCTGAAACAAGAATGGTCACTGTGGGCCCCAAGCTGCCTTGGGGAAGGGCTGATATACCATCTCTCAGATCGAGGAAACTCACTGGTGTGACAGTGCCATTCATAGTTCTATAGGGAGGGCAGGTGGCTTAGATCCCTCTGGGGTTCCCCTTTGAGAGGGTATCCTGGGGTGGGAAACACTGCCCAGGACACCAAATGATCAAGGCCTGCCTGGACAGACTGAAAAGGTGCCTGGAGAGGCTAGGCTGGCAAACATGGGTCTCTACAAGGTTTTTAATCAGCCTTCAGATAAATACACTAATGACATTCAGAACATTGTCATGGCTCAGAGATATAATCCATTGCTGTCCTTTGCCTTTGGTAATTAATTCCAGCATCAACGATCTGAGAGTTACTGATACTCATTTTTTAATCATCATCCCATAAAAAGATAATTTTCTCGGCATAGGATGATGTTTCAAATTTAGTCTGTAATCTAATTAATTGGCTCAAATTAGCTGCAAGGAGCCATCCCTGAGGCTCTGTGCAGTCTCCGGCTGTGAATTATAAATTGGCTCTGCTCTTGCCCTCTCCAGTGCATCCTTTATGGGGATTTTTCTGTTTGTATTTTGAGACAGGGTCTCACTTGGTAGCTCAGGCTGGCCTTGAACTGGTAGTGATCTTCCTATCTCAGCCTCCCAAGTGCAGCACCACCCCTGGCTTCCAGTGTGTCCTTTATGGAAGCCACTGGGTTCAGGAATGAAGCTTGGCCAAGACAGAACTGTCTCTACTTGGAGACCAATCAGCTTGTGTTCTCTCCACTATTTTATTTCCCTAATTGGTGCCACAAGCTGCCAGCTCCATTCTGCAGATTTGTTACCCAGTGACTATGCTAGGTCAGGTGTTGGCTTGGCCATGGAGAGTTCTAATTCCCTTCACTCTACCAGTGGGGCTTCACATGGCCCAGACTGGCTGCTGGATCAGGAAGCGTCCCTTCAAGACCCTGTGTGGCTGAGACTTCTCTGCAAGGCCAGCGCCAGAGCTTAGAGATATGAGGACTGCGACAGCCTCTGCCTGTATGAGCTCCTGTGGCTGTCAGAGGGGAAGCAGAAGCAGCTCACACTGCAGGGAAGCCCTCATTGGCCTGTGCTGAGCTGGCTGCCGTGTTCCTTGCCAGCTCACGTCTCTATCACGAGAAGTCAGGTTCTCGGTGCCTTGTCCAGACTTGGGAGCTGATGCGGGTGGGGTCCCCACCCAGGTACTTACTTTTGCAGATTATCAGGGGTGCACACATCCTCATCGTAGAGGCCATTGGTGTCCAACAGAGTACCTAAGGGTGAGGGCAAGAGTGATCACTGCAGCCAGGAGGTGGCTTCTATGGGCAGGAGGTCAGGGTGCACTGGGGCCTCCATGGACTCAGGGCAGCTGCCTGGGGCCTTGGGGACAGGTCCTAGTGGTCTCTCCTTGGGAGGCTTGTGGGGACCCCAGCCCTCTGCCAGCCCCTCCTTGACCCAGCTCACCGATGGCCCACGGCTTTTCCTCCCCAGGCCCCAGGCGGCAGGGGTCCTTGTAGCGTGTAAACAGGGAGTGCTGCTGCTCCAGCTTGTCATCTGTGGGAGGAAGGCATTATGGGTTGTCACTGTCCCTTACATAACTGCCTCTGGGTGGGTTCTGTGTTCCCACAGGTGGTCCTGGGGTCCTTTGTGACTGGTATCTGTGTCCTTGAAAATGCACCTCATATACATCTTTACCTTCCCTCTGTCTGAGGACAGAGGGTTCTAGGAGACAGTGACCTCAGGATCACAGGTCCTGTGTGAGGCTGGCTGATGCTTCCCCAGGCAGGATTCCTGCCCTCTGGGATCCTGAAGATCCCACAAGACTGAGAGAGGGAGGTATCCTCCCCAGGGTCCCCGTTTCTCCTGCCAGCTCCTTGAGCCAAAAGGACCTTTCTGTGACCCCAGAAGGAAGGGCATCAGGGCAGAACCAGGTCCAATTCCTCCCTCCCAATAGTCTCTACCTGTGTGTGCTGGATCCCTATCCTGATGTGGGGATCCCAGTGGCATCAGGCATGTGACTGTGACAGAGGACCCAGGCCAAGCAGGCTTAGAGCCAGTCAAACCCCCTAGAAGACCCTTATAAAATCAGTTTTTTAAATCAATATTTCAAATTTCACTTTTTTGATAGTACTGGAATTTGAACCCAGGACTTTCACATGAGCTGTATCCCCAGCTTTTTTTGTTTGCTTAAATCTTGAGACAGGGGTCTCTAAATCACTAAGTTGCCCAGGTAAGGATTGAAATCTTGATCCCCCTGCCTCTGCTGCCAGAGTGCTGAGATTACAGGAGTGGGTTACCATGCCTGGCAATAATAATGAACTTTTTGTCCTTTTTTTTTTTTTTGCAGCACCAGGGATTGAACTCATAACCTTGTGCTTGCCAGGCAGGCGCTTAGGCCACTGAGCTAGATCCCCAGCCCTTGTCTTTTTGACAAGGCATGTGTCCGAGGGTTCAAATTCCTATTCAGTCACTGGCTGCATGACCTTGGGGAGATACTCAGCTTCTTCTTCCACACTATGTGGATAAATACAGTGCCTGCCTCATAGTTGTTAAAAGATTTAAATGGAGCAACAGTTAGAACCCTGCTTGGTGCAGTGTAAGCAATTTCCCGAGTCCAATTTTCCGAAGCCCCAGCCTCCCTTGCCACAGGTTCATTTTTAGGGCGTTGCTTTGTCTCCAGCAAGGGGCCACTGAGCTTTCGAGGTAGAGCGTGGGCTCCTGTGTGCTAGGGTTCTTGGGGGGCAGAGACAGTGTTGTCTCGCTAAATTTCCCACACGTGCAGCATGAGGAACAGGAAGTTTTTCCAGCTGCCTAACCCAAGTCGCTTGACTGGAGCCCATGCAGCTTGCAGAACCCGGCCCGAGGGGAGGAGCGCGGCCTCACCAGAGGAGCAATTGTCAAAATTCAGATCTCCACAGATGACGTCAAACGCCACCAGCTCGTCGGGGTTGGCTGCGCTGGACGAGGAGGTAGATTTTCGGAAATCAGACAGCCAGTCCTGAAGTAGGTCCAGCTGCTCACAGCGGATGGCGCTGTCCTCTGCAGGGCACAGACCAGACAATGAAGCCAGTGCCAGGCCACTGGCACCATCCCACCCTCCAGAAGCCACCCGCAGTGGTAACGTACCCGGCGGGGCGTGCAGGTGTGTGCAGGCGATGTACCCAACGATTCTTTGGTCCTGAGGTGTGCTTCCAACCTGCACCTGGGAGTGGAGCGGGTGTGAGTGTTATCACCTGCCAGTCTCTGCTGGGACATTGGCCAAGGCCATCCACGTTCTCGGTGAAACTCTCAGAACCCTTGCTCTGTGCTGGGGTCCTGCTAGACTTGGGCCCAGGTGAGGACAAAACACATCCTGCTCCCTGGAGTTACAGGCCAGATGCCCAAAGGAAACACTGGCCCATGGTGATGCACAGCACACAACAGCAGTGCCAAGTGGGTGGGGAAGGGCAGACCCCAAAGCCTAGTTCCTCCCAAGTCTCTATGTCTCCTGATGACAGAGTGCCCGCCTACAAGACCCTCGGTTCCTTGTCCATTCACGTCTGGTGGCTTTTTCCTTCCTCAGCCACCCTGAGACCCTGTCTCACCCTCTTCCTTCCCTATGTGTGGACCTGACCTCAGGGTTTGCCCCTCCCTCCATTGCTGTCCCCAACCTTGGCCCCTCTGGCTGTGTGCTAAGTCACTTCATCTGTTTTATAGACCATGGTCCCCTGAGGTCCCTCGATTTGGGCTAAGAACTCAGAGCTGTGTCCCCTGTCTCTGGACCCCTGTGTCATGTCCAGCCCTCCTTCCTCCATAGTGGCTTCCTTATGCCCTCATACCTTTGCTGCCCCTGGATCTCTGTCCTCCTCTACCAAAGACAGAGCTGAAGGGGGGAGGAGTAACTGCACCCACCCCTGCCCAACTTACAGGTGACCCTGGCAGGCCGTCTCCAGATGTTGGCTTAATAAAAATAGTGTCTCGATTGTATGTTCCAAAGATGACCCAAAGCATCCTCACCCCAGGTGGTAAGCCTTAGCTCAAGTTTGGGCCCTTGTCAGTGCTATGGTTGGGGGCAGTGAATGGTGGCCACAGGGAGACTCTCCATGCCACGGCCCTGCTGCCTGTGGGCTCTCCTGGGCTGTCCGATCACAGTGCAGCCATGGGAGACCACTCAAGGAGTCCTTCACTGGGCGGCTCCCCAGGGATGCCATGAGTACCTGTCCCCAGAGGCCACTCTTAGGTGCTCATTCTCCATGATCAATGTGAGCCACCCTTCCCAAACTGTCCTACTCCATTCCAGACTGGGTCTCTTGATGCTGAGACCCCTACCCAGAGACTCCAGGGAGGTGGGCTGTCGAGGCCTAGCTGCCTGTTCAGTTATTGGGTGAGGGCCACACCATTGCCATGTCATAGGCCCCCGAGCTCCAGCGGCATCCCTTTCCTTCTAGATAGTCATTCTCGCACATCTGGATGCACCCCTGGCTTTCTAAGGTTTCTCCCTCTCCCAGCCCAGATGCCATCTTCCCTTTTCTGGTGCTTGTGGTATCAGTGTCCGGGAATTTGATAATAGGCTCTGTGGCCTGAATTTGGGGCTTTTTCTAAACTGACATGTTCACTATTTGCTGCTTGTCCATATCCCAGATCCAAACTGCAGCCTGCTCACAAAGGGCACGTGATGGCAGTTCGGCCCCGGTCTTCCTCAGGCGACAAGTTCCCTTCAGTGGAAGCATTTTGGCTTAGTGCTTCCTCCTGTCGGCCATGAGGACAGCACTAAAAGCCTGCTGCTCTTGCAGACAGATACACTGAGGCTGGGGAAATGAGCTCGTGTGTCGCAAGGCTCAGATGAGTAAGGAGGGCACACCAGATCTGCGGGCCACTGCACCCTTTCTGAGCTGCCAGCGTCTTGCTGGCTTCTCTGCAGCCACCCATTTGCTGATCTTAACGTCAGCCTCTCCCTCACTCAGCACTTAGCATCATCACCTGCCTTGTGCTGAGTCCTGGCCAGGGACAGGGGGCATGTGCAGAAAGGAATCAGACTGGTCCTGCTGCTGAGGAGAAGGCGGAGCCACAGTCTTGTGTTTCTCTCACAAAAACAAACGATCACACCAAGGGCTGTGCCTTTTAATCCTGGTAGGCAAAGACTCAATATAAAAGGTTCAGAAAATGCTCTTTTGTATGAAAGTAAAAGGACTCCAGTCCCTTCACAAGGAGTCACAGCTCCCCAGAGGATCTGAAGTAGCACTGAGCATACCAGCAAGGTAGGGTGGGATGAAGGAGGCAAAGAATCCACTGGCAGCACCCTTCCTGCAATCCGTACTCCTCTTGGGCTGGGCCCGACCCTCTGAAGCCCCACTGATTTCCTCTCTTTCATGGGAGGAGATCATCAGAGGTGTGCTGGGGTCTTCTGTATGCCCCCAACACATAGCTCCGCTCTCAAGGGTAATATCTGATGGGACAGCCAGACCACAAGACAGCTGGGCTCCAGGCCAAGACCCCCACAAAGGTGAGCCAGTTGTGCTGGGCAGGACCAAGACCTGGAGTGTGGTGTGGCAGGGGTAGAGCTCAGGCTGGAACAAGGGACAGATGGGAGGCGGCTTCCCTCAAGCAGTGGGGGTGAAAAGGGCAGTCTGACCTAGGTGGGAAGGGAGGACAGGTTAGAAGGGGGCAGACAGCCACAGCCACAGTTGGGCCACCATGGGGATGGAGTCTCAGCCAAGGCAGTGGAGTTGGATACACAGGGCAGAGCCAGCAGTGTCTGAAAGTGAAATGAGTCACCAGGGACAGGGTGGGCACGAGTAGCCAAGGTGGCCCCTTTTGGCTTGAAGATGAGAGTTCCCAAGGCAGACGCTGAGCTTGGTTTGGGTGTGAATGAGATGTGTCCAGGGAGCAGCTGGATGCAGGGACGGATATAGGGAGAGATCTGGACTGGGACAAAGCTGGGGGTCATCAGCAAGGCCAGAAATGGAGGCTGGGGCGCCACACTTCCCAGGAAGGAGCAGAGGTGACTGAGGTCGCAGGGAAGTGAAGAGAACTGGCTAAGGGGTTGTCCCAACCCCCAGGTGTGGCTATCTGGAGCTGTGTGAAACGTGGCAGGCATTGCCAGATCTGCAGAAGTGTTGAGAGAGAGTACAAACTAGGTTTTATGTGAAATATCTTTTTTGTTTTTGTCTTTTTGAAACAGGGTCTCTGTGCAGTTCAGACCGACCTTGAGCTCACTTTGCAACCCAGGCTGGTCTCGAACTTGCAACAGTCCTCCTGCCTCAGGATACCAAGTACTGGGATTACAGGTGTGCACCACCATACCTGGCTTAATATCTTCTTTTTAAAACATTGGTCAATTCAAGAAATATTTTTTAGTGGCATGGACCAAATTAAACATATTTACAGACAAATTTGAGGCCCAAGAGGTAAAGGGACACAAAAAGAACATTCAGGACAGGATTACAGAGGAGGGGCTGTTCCAGCAAGACTTGTTGATCTTAGCACAGTGGTCAGGTGCCAGATGGAGGAAGGAAGTGGGGGGGTGGGGCAGGAAACAAGTGGATTGGCCTGCACAGACGTAGGTAGACTTGGGGGTGGTCTCTGGCTTCAGAGCCATCTGCAATTGGCAGGGATAGATAGGGTACACATTTCTACCCTGAGCCTGACAACATATCCCCTTCTTCCCCCAGAAAGTCACTAGCTGCTGAGACAAGAATCTATGCCCAGAACAGAACCATATGAGCCATATGCCAGAACAGGAAGCCTGGCTCTACTGTCAGAGAAGTCGATGCAATTTCAGCATCTCTGGTTGTGAATTACGAGCTGGGCAGCTCCAGTGTGGCCTGGCAGAGCCACATGAGACATTGAATACCGCAGTCAGGGGCTGGAGCCTTTGAGTGATTGCCCTGCTTCCAGGAGGCTCTGTGGAGGCAATCTGTCCCAACCCTGGCAGGCACCAGCTCAGACACCAGCATTTTCCTGGACAGACTGAGTGTGGTGGTTTTGAGACAGGAGCTGAGAAGCGAGGAAACCTGCCCTGGCCTCTGGGCTGCGGCCGCAGCCGTCCCTGCTGAGCATCTGCTTTGTCACCTCTCTCCTTAAAGGGAGAGAACGCACACCCACAGCAGCTGCTGCCTCGGGGGGGTATGAAGCCCTGTTCTGTATCAGCTGGCAAAGGGTTGCTTGAGAAAACTTGAAGGACCGAGAGCAGCTTTTGGATAGAAAAAGTTGATGCTTTGAGCATCTCTGGCTCAGCGGAAGATAATGTATAATGATCAAATTACCATGGTCTAAAAGCTCCTCCAATTGCATCCAAATTAGCAGAAATAATTATGATTCACTTTAATTAGTGACTATGCAAGCGAAGCCACGGGCTGGTGGGCAGCGAGTCTGGCATGGCAGCTGCTGACAGCCAAGGGAGGGCTGTCCGGGCCAGTGAGCTGGTGGCCTTAGCAAGCTGGGTGTGGCCATGGCCCTGGGGACCTGAGAGTCCTGTCTGCCTGCCTGTACCCTTGCTCTGCCTCTGCCTCTTCCTCCGCTATCACTGCTGGCATCACCAGGGCCACTGTCTCATGCTGCAGGAGCAGGGCCCCTCCCAGGCTTGCCGTGTGGTTCTTGTCCACCCTGTGCCCGTTTTACAGACTCAGAAATGGCAGCTCGGAGAGCTGAAGAACTGGTCCCAATCTCCCTGTGAGATCTGCCTGAGCCTGGAACCTTGGTTTTTGTCTTGATGTTTGTATTTCCCTTGTTTCTGAGCTGGGGGCCTCTGGTTCAGTTCCATGAAAGACCTTGTCTGCCTCCCACCTCAGCCCCCCAGGACGAGGAGGACTCCCTAGCTGTGGCCCACCTCCCCATGTGGCCTGGGGACTGGCTGGCATATGGCCCTCAGGTCACGCCACGCCACGGCCTCCTACCTTGAGAAACAGCGCTCCCTTAGAGGCCAGGGCATCAACGCCTCGACCGTTGGGGTAACAGTGATAGGCCACGTCCATGATGGGGTAGCGGCTGGCAAAGAAGAGGCCGCTGTTGAGACACTTGAAACTGCAGCAGCCGCGGCAGCCATAGACCCCGACGTCGTACAGGATGTACTCAAAGTAGCCGTGTAGCTGCTCTTTCAACTTGGCAGCTGCCCGCTTATCAAACACCTCCTGCAGGCACAGGAAGTCCAGGTTGGCAGGGAAGAAGGCTGAGACCTCGTGGTCAAAGGCCTCATCAGGATGCCGCCTCTTGCGCATGGCTGCCTTCTTCACCACTGAGGCCTTGTACAGGAGCTTGCTGTTGGCTCCCGGGTCCCCCCCGCCACTGCTGTCCGGTCCAGCTCGCGCCTTCACTAGGGACTCCCTGGAGGCTGAAGGGCTGCCCAGGCTCCCTGAATCCCCATCCTGTTGACTGTGGTTGGGCGTCTGGCCCTTTGGGCCCCCACTGCCCCCGTTCCTGGCTTGGCTCCCAGTGGCAGGGTCTTCCACTTCAGGTGGCCGCCCCACCTCCTCTCCACTGATGCGGACGATGCAGGCATCCTCCAGGCTGCCACTGTCAGCCAGGTCCCCAGAGGCAGGCCCATTGGCAGCCTCATCACTGGGGCGATGCCCACCATCACCCTTGTATTCCACGGAAGCCGTCCTCTTAATGCTCCCAGGGACAGTCCTGGCCCCATCACCACCCTGCGGTGACACCAGGCTGCTGAAGCTGGCTGCACTGATGGAGGTGTTTGTGGGCGAATCAATGTAGATTTTGATCTGGGGCCGCGCGGCTCCATTGCGGATTCTCTGTCCGATCTCTTTGGCTCGCGCTTGGGTGTTGAAGACGTTGTTGAGCCTGGCAAGTGAGTCAGGGAGGAGGCAGAGGTTGGCGGTGGC
>RJWT010012444.1:0-22453 GCA_004365215.1 Cuniculus paca
GCCAAACCATAGGCTGCTGAGTTCCGGGCACAGGTGTGATTGGAACATGGGCCCCAAAGCCAGTGCTTTGGCAAGCAGCTGGCCATTTTCCAGGCCCCGAATCAGCTCGTGGGCCATCAGCCACTCGTCCGCTCTGCAGCCCACACAGGATCAGCTCTCTTTTCTCTGCAGTATTGGAGATTGAACTCAGGGCATTCACACAGGGATACATCCCCAGCCTTTTTAATTTATTTTTTTACCTTGAGACTGGCTTTTTTTAAGTCACTAAATTGCCCAGGCTATGCTTGAATTTGCAATCTTCCTGCCTCAGCCTCTCAGAGTGCTGGGGTTACAGTCATGTGATACCATACCTGGCTCCTCATTGCCTTTTTATTTAGGACATTTTCCTCTTGCCATGACTTCTCTAGCTTCTGGCTTCCCCTCTTCTGCCTGTTTTTCTGCCTCCTGAGGGCCAGAGCCCTCCTGGACAGTGAGGAAGAAAGAGGCTTTGTATGTTCACATAGGCTCTGCCCACATTCCTGAAGGAGCTTTATAAAGCTCAGAACACCAGGCCCAGGCTGGGCATGGTGGCACATGCCTGTAATCCCAGCTACTGGGAAGGCCAAAGCAGAAGGATCACAAATTCAAATCCTTTCTGGGCAATTTAGTGAGACCTTGTTGCAAAATGAAAATAAAAAAGGACTGGAGGTGTCGCTCAGTGGTAGAGTGCCCCTGGATTTGATTCCTGGTACCACAAAAACAAACAAAAAAGTGCTGGATGCATGAAGAAATGCTAGTGGGGAAAACCACTGCATTTGAGAGCTGGCAGGCCTTCTGGACCTTCTTCATATTATTCATAATCCCCCTCAATTCTGGGAGGCGGATGCAGTTCCTAACTCGGGCTCTGATGAAGAGTCCAACTCCAGGAAAGTGGAAATCACTGGGCCTGGTCACATGGAACCTGCAAGACCCGGCTCTAGATCCCTGGCCTCTTCCTTGCTCAAGATGGCCTATAGCTTACAGGACAGTTACAGAAAGCATTTAGAGGTGGTAGCAGTTGTCACCAGCGGGGTCCAGGCAGCCAGTGAGCACAGAGCTCCAACAGGCCTGGCAAGACAGAGGGACATGAGCTCAAGTTTGGGCAGAGAGCCCAGGAAGAGGTCAGGGGACCCAAGGGTCAGTGGGGCTTGGTGTGCCCACATCCAGATGCCTGGGCGCCCACCATCTGGACAGTGTACCTTTCAGGCCCAGCACATCACAACTGGAGCCCAGACGTGGGCAAGGTTGCTAGCTCTCGAGGTCACTGTATCACTCCCTCTCCGTGAGGAGCTCGGACAGAGTGGGTGCAAAGTTTCCACAGCGGAGGAAAGAAAGAGGGAAGGGTCTGCCTCATGGTGACTCCTAGGACTATATTCAATCTTTTTCTAACCGAGGAGTCAGCAAAACATTTTTCCTAGATTCAGTCAGCCAAAAATCACTGCTCAAATAGTTTCATTGCTTTTCTCCATGTGGGACACTTCAGCCTGTCACCCAGCCACCACCATCCCTTAAAGGTCATATGCTTTAAACTTCAGCCACAGAGCCCCACTCACTATTGCCTGGACTCAGGAAACTCTTTGTCCTCTCTCGGCTTTTGCTTAATGCAGTTCCTTTTGCCTAGAATACACGGTCTTCTTCTTTTTTTTAGTACCAGGAATCGAACTCAGGACCTCACACTTGCCAGGTAGGTGCTGTGCTACAGAGCTCAATCCCCAGCTTGGTCTTCTTTCCAGAGGATGTAAACTCCTCTTCATCCTTCAAAACCCTCTCCTGTGAAATCTTCCACAACTGCTCCCGGAAGCCAGTCACTCCCCTCTCCCACAGTGCTTAGACTCGCCCTCTAGCATAGTCACATGTAGTGTCTGTCCTGGACTTACTCATTTCTGTGCCCATCCCAACTGGATGCTGGGTACTTCAAGGACACATGTCATGTCTTATTCATTTCTTGATGTTTCAGGTTCATCATGTAGCAGGTGCTTTGTCAATATTTAAAAAGCAAGAACCCACATGTATGAAGACCTTACGTGCCGTTATGGTTTTCAGTGCATTGACTTATATTGACTCATTTAATGTCCCCCAACACCCATTGGGTGAGATTTCCTTTGTCAGCCCCCAATTTACGCATTCAGAATCTGAGGCATAGAGCGGTTACGTCATGTGGCCAAGAACAAATGCTAGCAGAGGTAGGGTTCAAACCAATAGTGAAGATAGGCAGTGAGCTGCTGGGTAAACAGATCAGTAAGAGAACTGAAAGGAGGAGAAAAATCAGATGAAGAGGGACTTCCTTAGGATTGGGGAGGAAGTGCTCCCCCTCAGAAATAAAGAGGAAAAACCCTCAAACGAATCCAGTCTCCAAATAAAGAAATACGTTCTTCCCTCTCCTCCTCCCACTTTCTCTCATTACTGCCTCCCACTCAAGAACTGAGAACTCTTAGGTAAAAATAGAAAAGCTGAAGGAGTTTGAAAGAAGCGTTCTGCAGAGCATCCCAGACAGCTGTGATCCAGAGCCCGGGGGCCTTGTTTTCCTGTGAACCTGTGAGGGAGGGCTCTGGCAAGGCTGGAGATAGGCCATGAGCTGTCCCTAGTAAGACCCTTTGCCCAGGGGTCTAACCCAAGGTGTGAGATTTCCTGTCTCCCAGCCTCGTGTCCTAGCCCCTTTGGGACGGAACTCTAAAATCGTGCTGGGTTCCATCTGTCTCCTGCCCACCAGGCCTCCCTGCCGTCCCACCACCCTGGGCCTGGGCTCAGCCTGCCTCCCTCTATCCCACCAGGAATTCCTCTCTCCCACCATGTGGTATGGACTGTGTTTCTTGCTCTTCTTTCAGGGCCCGGCTCATTTCTCCTGTGAAGCTTCCCCAACTCCTAACAAGTCCCCGAAACCCATTTAAGCTAGCTGAAACCAAGAAGGGAGTTTATCAAAAAAGATTCAGCACTTCAAGGCAACAGTGCAGCTAGATGTCATAAATGACAGGATCAAGGACATAGGGGCAGGGATATAGCTCAGGCACACCACCTGCCTGGCAAGTGCAAGGTCATGAGTTCGATTCCGGGTACCAAAAAAACAACAAAAAACAAAGGACAGAGAAGTTGGCATAAACACAAGTGATGTTAAGCTTCCTCTTTTCCTTTTCTGCAGCTTCTTCTGGGTGAGGTGCTCAGCCACAGCTCCCCCAGTTCACATCTTCTAGTTTAGAACTTCAACCTATGCTGGTCTCAGGAGAGCATTCTGATTGGCTGCTTCGATTCAGGTGATGGCCCTGAGCTATTTTTCAGTGGCTAGGAGAGAAAGTCATGTGATGTAAACATGGCTGCCCAAGCCTGCCCTTAAGATTGAGGGGAGGAGTAAGGGATGTTGCCAGGTGAGAATATCTCCCAAAAGATTCCTCTAACACTGGCTCATGCCTCACTCTCACTGTTTCTGTGGAGCTAATCTCTCTCCACCAGTGCTTATTATGTGTGGTTTGCAATCCCGTTTACACTCCAATTGTGCTTGCTGTGTGAACTGGTTTAGTGTGTCCAGCCCTGTGCACAGCCCACCTGGGACTGCAGTGCACACAAATATGATCCTTGTACGTGAGTCAAGGTATCCATCCTGAACTTCTCTTCAGGGCCAGCTTTGTGGGGTTACAACTTGTGTGTACATGTGGTTTAATGCTTGGCTATTGTTATCTCAAAATTTTCACCTTTTTTTTTTTTTTCTTTTTGAGACAGGGTTTCTCTCTGCAGTTCAGGTTGGTCTTGAACTCACTTTGTAGCCCAGGCTGGCCTCAAACTCAAAGTGATCCTCCTGCCTCAGTCTCCTGAGTGCTGGGATTGCAGGCATGTGCTACTACATCCAGCCTTCTCAACAATTTGGAAACAAGGCATCCGGCATTTTCCTTTTGTACCAGCCCCAGCAAATTCTGTAGCTTATCCTAGCCCTTTCTTTGGCCCACCTTGAGCTCTTCTTCCCAACCTGACTATGTTAGTCAGATTACTATAACAAAATACCTCACATTTGTGTGTGTGTGTGTGTGTGTGTGTGTGTGTGTATGTGTGTGTGTTAAACAATAGAAATTGACAACAGAAATCGATTTTCTCAGTTCTGGAGGTTGGAAGTCTAAGATCAAGATGCCATTAGGGTTGGTTGGTTGGTTTCTGGTGAAGCCTGTCTTCCTGGCTTGTGGATAACCTCCTTGCTGTTTGTTCACATTGTTACCAATCAGCTGATGGTTCTTCTTCTTTTTCTTTTCAAATCCATTTCTTTCTTTTTTTAAAAATCCATTTTATTTCAGAGTGAAACAAAATCAAACAAAATTTCAGAACACATCAATCAGGGGCAACAATGGTACATACATTGTGCATCGTCATTCCCAAATCATTCACCTAGAGCACAAGACATCTGCATTCAATTGTCTGAACAGTACCAGCCCAAATCTTTCTCTTCAATGACCTCAGAGAAATCAGTAGTATATTTAACTATATTTTTATGTACATATATATATATATAAAATGTTTCTTTCAGCTTCTCACACTATTGAAACAACATGATGTTTACACAGGTGTGTCTGATTTATTTCACTTATGAATATGGTCTCAAGTTGCATCCATATACCTATGTCTCCAGTTCATCCTTCTTTATGGCTGAGTAGTACTCCGTTGTATAAAAGTAGCACATTTTTTTTATCCATTCCTCAGTCAATGGACATATAGGTTGTTTCCAACATATAGCTATTATAAATTGTGGTACTATAAACATGAGTGCATACATATTGCTGTGGTATGATGTTTTTAATTCTTCTGAGAAGATACCCAGAAGAGGAATAGCGGGGTTAAATGGGGCCTCTAATCCTAATTTTTTAAAAATTTTTAAATTTTTAATTTTAAAGAGAATAGAACAAAACAAAACAAAATAGAATAGAGTCAAACACAACATAGCATTTCAGAAGAGAACACTGCAAGCAATACAAGTCTTCAAAACATAACAACAGGAGATTAACAATGGCTACGTTAGTGTCTCTTGTTTTCTTCGAAATGGTTGTTCATACATTCACACACAATAAGCTCAAACAAAACAAAATAACATAAAACCAGATAAAACAAGAGTGAAAGCATTACAGGCCTTCAAATCAGACAATAAGAAATCAATAATGACTACTTTAATGTCCTTTGTTTTCTTCAAAAAAGCTATTCATATCTTCTCACATATTGTAATCAAATAGTAGAAAACAGACTTAAACCAATCAAATCAAAGAATAAAAGCATTATTGGACTTCAGAACCTTTCCCTCATATTTATCGGGGACTTTGTATCTTATTGAGTCTTTCAGTTTCTTACACTAGGGAGATGATGTGGTGTTTACACATGTGAGTTTGATTTATTTCACTTATGAGTATGGTCTCAAGTCACATCCATTTACCTATGAAAGCCTCAATGTGATCCTTCTTTATAGCTGAATAGTACTTCATTGTATAAAAGTACCACATCTTTTTTAGCCATCCCTTAATTGATGGGCATTTGGGTTGTTTCCAAGATTTGGCTATTACAAATTGTGCTGCTATGAACATGGGTGCACGTATATCACTGTGGTATGATGATTTCACTTCTTCTGGGAATATGCCTAGAAGCGGAATAGATGGGTCAAATGGAACTTCCAATCCTAGCTTTTTGTGGAACCTCCAGACTGATTTCCACAGTGCTTGCACCAGTCTACACTCCCACCAACAGTGGAGAAGGGTTCCTTTTTCCCCACAGCCTCTCCAGCATTTATTGTTGGTGGTTTTCTTGATCCTGGCCATTCTTTCTGGAGTGAGATGAAATCTCAGAGTTGTTTTAATTTGCATTTCTCTAATGACCAATGATGCCAAACATTTTTTCATGTATTTATTTGCCATTCGTATTTCTTCAGCTGAGAAGTGTGTTTTCATCTCAGATGCCCATTTTTGGATTGGGTCTTTGAATTTTGAGGACCTGATTTTTAAAAATTCTTTATATGTTCTACATAGAAGACCTTTGTCTGAAGGACAGTTGACTAAGACTTTTCCCCAATTTGTGGGTTTTCTTTTCACTCTGTTGGAGATTTCTTTGACATGCAAAAACTTTTTAGTAAGACAAGATCCCAGTTGTTGATTCTGGGAAGTGTTTCCTGTGCAGTTTGACTTTTGTTCATGAATTCTCCACATACCCCTATGTCTTCAAGATTTCTACTTACTTTTTTTTCCAGCAGATTTAGTGTTTCTATTTTAATATTTAGATCTTTGATCCATTTTGACTTTAGTTTAGTGTATGGTGATAGGCTTGGGTCTAGTTTTAGTTTTTGGCATATGGAAAGCCAGTTTTTCCAGCACCACTTATTAAAGATGTTATCTTTCTTCCAGTGAACATGTTTGGCCCCTTTATCAAAGATAAGGTGGCTGAGTGTGTTTGTGGTTGGGGTTGTATCTTCTAATCTATTCCATTGATCCTTAGGTCTGTTTTGATTCCAGTACCATGCTGATTTGATTACAGTAGGTTTGTAGTATAATTTCAAGTCTGGGATTGTGATGCCTCCTGCCCTGCCCTTGCTGCCCAGAGTTGCCTTTGCTATTCTAGGTCTCTTCTGGTTCCAGATAAATTTTAAGAATGATTTCTCTAGATCTGTGAGGTATGCTAATGGTATTTTGATGGGAATTGCATTAAATCTGTATAACAATTTTGGGAGAATGGCCATTTTCACAATGTTTGTTTTTCCTATCCATGAACATGGAATGTCTTCCCATTTTCTGAGATCCTCTTCGATTTCTTTTTTCAGAGTACTGTAATTTTCATTGACTAGATCTTTTGCTTCCTTTGTTAGGTTGATTCCTAAGTATTTCATTTTTTTGGATGCTATTGTGAAGGGTGTGGTTTCTCTTATTTCTCTCTCAATGAGTTTGTTGTTTGTGTACAAGAGTGCTATTGATTTCTGAATATTGACTTTGTATCCAGCTACATTACTGAATTTGGTTATGACGTCCAGAAGTCTTTCAATGGAGTTTTGAGGGTCTTCTATGTAGAGTATCATGTCATCTGCAAATAGTGATAATTTAACTTCTTCCTTTCCTATCCTTATTCCTTTTATTTCTGTCTCTTGTCTAATTGCTCTGGCTAATGTTTCCAGTACTATATTGAATAGGAGTGATGATAATGGACATCCTTGTCTTGTTCCCGATTTTAGAGTGAAAGCTTTCAGTTTTTGACCATTTAATGTGATACTGGCTATTGGTTTGTCATAGATGGCTTTTATCAGATTGAGGTAAAGACCATCTATTCCAATTTTCTGTAGGGTTCTTATCATGGAAGAGTGTTGGACTTTCTCAAAAGCTTTTTCTGCATCTATTGAAATGACCATGTGGTTCTTATCTTTGACTCTATTGTATTGGTGTATTACATTTATTGATTTGTGTATGTTGAACCATCCTTGCATTCCTGGGATGAATCCCACTTGGTCATGGTGTATAATCTTCTTGATGACTTGCTGCATTCTGTTTGACAGTATTTTATTGAGGATTTTTGCATTGATGTTCATTAGGGAGATTGGCCTGTAGTTCTCTTTTTTGGTTGGGTCTTTCTCTGGTTTTGGTATTAGGGTAATACTTGCTTCCAGGAATGATTTAGGGAGACTTGCTTCCCTTTCAGTTTCATTGAAGAGTTTGAGGAGTGTTGGCATTAAGTCTTCCTTGAATTTCTTGTAGAATTCAGCTGTGACTCCATCAGGACCTGGACTTTTCTTGGTTGGTAAGGTTCTAATTACATTTTCAATTTCATTAATTGAAATTGGGTTATTCAGTAGTTTTACCTCTTCTTGATTCGGTTTTGGTAATTGATATGTTTCCAGAAATCTGTCCATTTCTTCGGTGTTATCGAACCTATGAGAGTAAAGATTTTCGAAGTAGGTATTGATGATCTTCTGTATTTCCACAGGGTCTGTAGTGATTTCACCCTTTTCATTCCTTATTGCATGGATTTGAGTTTTTTCTTCCCTTTTTTAAAATAAGGTTGGCTAGGGACTTATCAATTTTATTTATTCTTTCAAGGAACCAGCTCTTTGATTCATTGATTCTTTGTATTGTTTTCTTAGTCTCAATTGCATTAATTTCTGCTCTGATCTTTATAATTTCCTCCCTTCTTTTGGCTTTGGGTTGGGCTTGCTCTTCTTTTTCTAGATGTTTGAGGTGTAACGTCAGATTGTTTATTTGTGTTCATTCCACTTTCTGGATGTGGGAATTCACTACAATAAATTTCCCTCTGAGGACTGGTTTCATTCCATCCCACAGATTCTGGTAAGTTGTATTTGTACTTTCATTTGCTTGTAGATATTGTTTAATTTCTTCTTTAATTTCCTCTGTGACCCACTGATTGTTCAGGAGTGTATTACTTAATTTCCATGTGTTTATGGAGTTTTTGCAGTTTCTTTTGTCATTAATTTCCAGTTTGATGGCATTGTGATCAGACAGTATGCATGGGGCAATTTCAATTCCTTTGCATTTACTTAAGCATGTTCTAGGTCTATTCTAGACAATGTACCATGTGAAGCTGAGAAGAATGTATACTCTGATGTTGTTGGGTGGAAAGCTCTGTAGACGTCTACCAGGTCCATTTGTTCACAGGTTTGATTCAGTTCTGTTATTTCCTTGCTGATTTTCTGTCTAGTTGATCTTTCTCTTTGTGTCAGGGTCTCCTGTTATAATTGTGTTATTGCTTATTTGATTTTTCATTTCCACTAATATTTGTTTTATATAGTTGGGTGCTCCCATATTTGGTGCATATATATTTAAGATTTTTATTTCTTCCTCTTGGAGTTTTCCCCTAACCAGTATGTAGTGACCTTCTTTATCTCTTTTGACCATTATTTGTTTGAAGTTCACATCGTCTGTGAACAGAATAGCTACCCCTGCTTTTTTTTTGGGTTCTTGTTGCATGGAGTATTGTTTTCCATCCTTTGACTTTCATTCTATGAATTTCCTTTTGTGTTAGATGGGTTTCTTGTAGACAGAATATGGTTGGATGTTGTTTCTTGATCCATTCTGCCAGTCTGTTTCTTTTGATTGGTGAATTGAGGCCATTTACATTAATGGTTATAACTGATATATACCGGCTTGTTTTAGTCATGTTATCTTTCTGTGGTGGCTTCTTTACCTTTTTCCTCTACTTAATTGCTTGCCCTGCTTGGTGTTCTTCTGTTGATTTTCTTGACATCATAGCTATTTTCATGTCTATCTAGAGTATCTTTCAGTATTCTTTGCAGGGTTGGTTTGGTGGTCATGAAGTTCTTCAGCTGCTCTTTGTAATGAAGTATCTTATATCTCCATCAATTTTGAAGGATAGTTTTTCAGGGTACATCAGTCTGGGTTGGAAGTTGCTTTCCTTTAGGACTTGAAATACTTCACTCCATGCTCTTCTTGACTTCATTGTTTGTGTTGAGAAGTCTGCTGTAATTCTCATGGGCTTTTCTTTATAGGTGATTTGCTTCTTTTCTCTCACAGCTTTTAATATTCTGTTCTTATGTTGAATTTCTGGAATGCTGATAATTATATATCTGGGTGTTGATTTATTTTGGTTATGGATAATTGGAGTTCTATATGCTTCACTTATCTGTATGTCCATTTCCTTTCCCATGTTTGGGAAATTTGGAGCTATTACTTCTTTAAATAGTGTTTTTATACTATTTTTGTTTTCTCCTTCTTTTTAAATTACACCTAGCAGTCTTATATTGTTTTTCTTTGCATCATCTTGCAACTGCTGAATTGCTATTTCCTAATTCCTTGTTATTTTAAAAAGATGTTTCCTTTCTTCCTCACTAGCTGCAATCATGTCTTCAAGGTCTGAAAGTCTATTTTCACATTCATTGAGGCAGCTTTGCAAGTTTTCAATGTCATTCTTGATTTCCTGGATATCTCTTTGAATCTGTTTCATGCATTCTAATTCTTTTTTGTATTGTTTATTCAAGGCTTCCATCTTTTCACAGTCCTCCTTTATTTTTCCAACTATATCTTCTTTAGATGTGTTTTGCATTTCTTTCATTATGTTTATCATCTCTTGTTTTACCTGGGCAATCATTTCTAATCTCAGTTCCTTTACAGTTTCATGAAGTTGTTTCTTTACTTCAGTTGCTATCATTTCAGAGGTTTCAGGTGTGTGGCTTATACTTTCTTCTATGTCCTTGTCTCCTTGGCTTGTTTGGGATGGACTGGAGGTGTAAGATTGCATTTTTCTCTTTCATTTTGTCATTTTCCTGTATTCCACTGTGGCAGGTGAATCCAATGTGC
This sequence comes from Cuniculus paca, assembly GCA_004365215.1. Taxonomy (NCBI): domain Eukaryota; kingdom Metazoa; phylum Chordata; class Mammalia; order Rodentia; family Cuniculidae; genus Cuniculus; species Cuniculus paca. The sequence goes on from RJWT010012444.1 coordinate 10,284, forward strand.
ACAGTTGAGGCTCCAAGGCTAGGTGAAATTCACTGTGCATGCCTTCAGCTCCAGCCAAGACTACCACTGTGGCTGCTCTGTTGCTGGGCGGTGTCTGGGTGGAGCCCAGGCAGGACCCCAGGGATGCTCCAAATGTCCTGGGCTGATAGTGGAATGGGTGCAGGTCCCTACCAGTCTTCTGGCAAGGTCCCAAGCTGCATGGCTAGGTGAAATTCACTGTGCATGCCTTCAGCTCATGCCAGGCCCAGAGTTGCAGCTGCTATGCTCCTAATCCTAATTTTTTGAGGAATCTCCACACTGATTTCCACAGTGGTTGTACCAGTCTACACTCCCACCAACAGGAGAGGGGTTCCTTTTTCCCTGTATCCCCTGCAGCATTTGTTATTGGTTGATTTCTTGATAATAGCCATTCTTTCCTGGGTGAGATGGAATCTCAGTGTTGTTTGAATTTGCATTTCTCAAATGACCAGTGATGTTGAACACTTTTTCATATATTTATTTGCTGTTTGTATTTCATCCGAGAAGTGTGTATTCATCTCTAGCTGAGGGTTCTTTTGCTCAATTTGGATAGAAATTATGAACTGTCAAAGTGCAGCTCCCTTGACCTTAGTGGCTATGAGTTTAAATGCTAGTGTATCTCAGCCCTTGGTCATAGCTCTTTGTATTGAAGCTCTTGGCAGTTTCTAGACACTCCTATTGGCTTCTCAGCAGCAGAGGCTTGTAGCCTCATTGGAGGCTATCTCTTCTAGTAGTTTCTGCTGCTTCCCTGGGGACTCTGTTCTGCAGGTCTCTGCTGATCATTATCACTTGTCTTGTTGGTGTCTGCCCCTAGTCACTGCCTATCTCTTGCTTGTTACTGGTTTATCCTGCTAGTTTCTGGAACTGTTCAGGGTTAGTAGCCCCTAGTGTTACCAGCCCTTTTTAGTGGATCCTGCTTTGCTCATCCTGTATGAGACAAAACTCATGAGTAGGTTTATAGTGCCACCTCGGGAGGCTTTATTGGGACCTAAGCCACAATATGGGGGGTAATGCACAAGAAGCAGCCCTTCCGGTCTGACCAGAGTGACAGGAAGCATTGCCCTCTTTTTTTTTTTTCATTACAGGAGTAGATTGTGCATGCACAGTTTTGTACTTTTTGTGGATATTTTTGACTTTCACAGTAATGACAAGGGGACAGAAACATCTGGAGGTGACAGGGCAGTTATCAAAATAGGTCCATGTTTCAAGCCTGGTGTGGCCAAGGCCAGTGTCTCCTAGAGTGGTATGGGGTATCCAGGACAACTGCAGCTTATGCAACAGTTCCCGTAAACTTCAGGTGTAGCAACTGCTTAATTGACAGCTGCAACATCTCTGCAAAAATGACAGGGCAGGATCATGATTAGCACTGCCTTCTAGGCAGTGCTATGCTTATCTTAGCCCTTTCAGGTTTGGGGACTTTGGGGATATCAGTGATGGGCTCCAGTCCCTTCCTGATCTTTGCCTGACAGGCATAGTTATCTGGCAGCTCCTCAGAGAGGCTGTAGCAGCTTCTGGAGTGGGGAAGGGCTCACAGCTGTCAGTTGAGGCTGACGCCTGTTACCAAGGCCTAGAGGGCAGCCACTGCAGAAATGAAGAAAAGACCTTGGCCCTAGTTGCCCCAAGGCACCTGTAGGGAGGCAGGAGAGAGGAGCATGACAGCTGCCAGTCAGATCACACTCCCTGCAGAGGGAACAGGGAACGGTCAAGCCATGTTTTCTATCTCAAGATGCCCTTTTTGGATCTCTGATGTCCCTTCTTCTTCTAAGCCCTCAATCTTATCTGATTAGGGCCCCACCCTTATGACCTTATGTAACCTTAATATCTCCCTAAATACAAGGGATTGGTTCTAGGGCAACCCTCCCTGCCCCAACAACTTGGATATCAAAACTTACAGATGTTCATGTCTCTTACATAAAATGGCTCAGTATTTGCTACAACCAACACACTTCCTCCAATTAACTTTAGTCTCTAGATTACTTATATCACCTAACACCATATAAAGAACTGGGTCTGAGGTCCCTCCTGTGTGTCTTATCTTGCTCCATTGGTGCTCCTGCCATCGCCATCACAAGGGCCAACTTTGCGCCTGTTGGTCCCACTGGTCCCTTTTATGATGCTAACAACATTCATTTAAATTTTTTTTTTTAGTACTGAGGATTAAATCTAGGGCCTTTGCACTGAGTTACATCCTCTGTCACTGAATTGCTCAGGCTGGGTTTGAAGTTGTGACTGCTGAGGTTAGAAGTGTGTGTCACCACATCCAGTTTAAAAAATTTTTCTGTTTCTCTCTTTTTTGTGGTGGTACTGGGGATGGAATCTGAAGGTGCTCTACCATTGAGCTATGTGTCCAGGTCTTTTTTTTTTTTTTTTCAGTCTTTTTGAGACAAGGTCCCACTATGAAGTTCAGGCTGGCCTTGAGCTCACTTTGTAGCCCAGGATGGTCTCGAACTCTCAGTGATCCTCCTGCCTCAGCCTCTTGAGTGCTGGGATTACATACATGTGCCACCACACCCAGCTTCCAAGTCTTTTTGATTATAAATTACTTTTTTTTTTTTTTTTGGTGGTACCAGGGATTGAACTCATGACCTCACTCACGCTTGCCAGGCAGGTGCTTATGCCTCTGAGCTAAATCTCCGGCCCTTTGATTATATGTATATATTTTAATTTTAATTTTTTTTTGAGAATGCATCTCACTATGTAGTTCAGGCTAGCCTTTAACTCACTATGTAGCCCAAGTTCAAGATTGGCCTTCAACTTACAGTAATCTTATTGCCTCAGCTGCCCACGTGCCAGGATTATAAGCATCCACCACCATGCCTGGCTCCTATTTTTATATTTAAAAATATGAATTTATTATGATTAGTTTTGGGTTTTTTATTTTTATTTTTTGAGACAGGGTCTTGTTATATAGTTCAGGTTGTCCTTCAACTGACTGTAACCCAGGCTGACCTAAAAGCTCCTGGTGATTCTCCTGTCTCAGTCTCCTGAGTGCTGGAATTACAGGTGTGCATCACCACACCCAGCTAAAAAAATGTTTCTTGGAGTACTGGGAATTGAACCCAGGGCTTTGAGAACATACTAGTGAAGACTCTCTATTGAGGTACGCTCCCAGTTCTAAAATGTCTTAACTTACAGAGTGGTGTTCTAAGTATAGAGCTACACCCATCCCTCATTATCCATGGAGGATGGCTTCCAGAACCTTCCCCAGAATGCCGAGATTCTTGGGTACTCAAATTCCTTATATAAAATGTGATGGCATTTGCATATAATCTGCACCCTCTTGTGTACTTAAATCATCTCTAGATTACTGGTAACACCTGGCACAATGTAAATGTTATGTAAATAATTGTTTGCTATATTGTCTAGGAAATAATACCAAGAAAAAAGTCTGTACATGTTTGATACAGATGGAATTTTTTTTCAGATATTTTGGATCCACAGTTGGTTGAATCTGCAGATGCAGCGCCCACAGATATGGAGGACTCACTGTATTTCCCCACTGCACCAAACATTAAAAAAAATGGCTCTAGTTTAAGATTTTAAGCATAGTCTGTGCAAACATTAGTGTGAAAAATGTAACCCTGTCTATGACTCTAATAACTAAACTCAGCCCCCTAGCTTGCAATTCTGCTCAATCACAGAAAAATCCTTAATATTGCCCATTTAATGCTGGCCATTTTCTTTTTACTCTTAGACTTTAATCTTTAAGAAAGCCTTCCTCATATTTTTGACTATAGCTAACAGTAGGAAATGTGCTGCGCTTTGAACACCAGTGCAACATTTAATCAACAATCATGTAGCAAAAGCTTTAAAATATAATATTTAATAAGATGCACTCTGATGCTTTTTTTTTCTGGTTCTGAGGAATTGAACCCAGGGCCTTCACACTGAGTTTACATCATCAGCATTTTTTTTTCTTTTTTTTGAGACAGGGTCACCTAGGCTGGGGAACTTGTGATCCTCCTTTCTTAGCCTTCCAGAGTTCTGGGATTACAGGTGGGGACTACCATACCTGAACCCATTTTCTATTCTATTTTGGACTATTTTTTTTGATTCTACTTTGTTCTGTCCATGCACTGAATTTCAGGAACCTCCAAAGGTCATGAAACCAGCCTCTCTCCCTGCCCCTTTCCTCTTCCCAGGACAGATCAAGCACCAAAGGTTATGTGTGACTCCAGCATCAAGAAGGGTGCTTAGTTCCCACACCCTTCTCTGTCCCGACCTTGAGGTGGTCTCACTTGACATGGCTACATGACACCCTTGCTTTCTCCACTGCTGCCGACCAGGATCTGTCAACAGGCCACATAGAGGTAGGCAACGTCCTCCTTTTCTTTCGCCAGACCCTCTCTCTGCCTGAGCGCCTCTCCTCAGGGCGCTCAGGAAACATCTGAGGCTCTCCTGTCTCCAGGGGATTGCAAGGGTGGTGACAGAACTTCAGCTTCCTAAGGTCTGAAACCCTTTCCCAGCCTTCCAACCAGTCTGGTTTGGCCTCAGGTCTGGCTCAGTGTCTTTCCTGGAGGTTCATAGGCACCCAGGACTCCAGGGGGCCCAGGCTGGGGAGGTGGGCCTGGAAGCACATCTCAGGCCACCTGGCAGCTGGATGCAGGAAAAGCACCTACTTCCCTCAACACCTCTTTCCGTTCCTGGGCAGCAGGTGTAAAATCCTTTCTGGGACCCTCCATAGCTGTGGCCTTTATCTCACCAAGAAGGCTGCAATTAATTGGAAGCTCCTACAGGGCAAAGCTCATTCTCAAGGCTATCAGTTCCATCTGGGGCTTTAGGAAAGTCTAATTTGAAACACCAAACTGAGCGGTAATTTCCTTCTCTTCTGTATCCATGCTCCCTTGGCGGGGGCAGGTCATGGGGATCAGCCCTGTGTTACTGGTTGGGGGCAGCTAGCTGCTGTCAAGAGTGAAAGGAAAGGGAAAAACAAAAAAACAAAAACAAAAACACAGAATCAAAGTCCTTCCCTCCTACACAGATCAAAAGAATTTTCTCCTACACAGATCAGGTGGATGCCCCCTCCTTTTGCCCTGGGAAAATAAAATTATCAGGTTGGTGGACTGTGGAGTTCTTTCAGACGTTCACTTCTGTGTCTGCAGATATGCATATGCACATGGATTAGTGTGGGGACCATGCTCTGTGTCTGCAGCTCCTGCATGCATGGCCTCTGCCAGCCGTGTTACCTCACTGCTGCTGTGTGCTATGCGATCGGACCTGTGTCTATACTGATCATGTATGGAGTATCATTTTCCTGTTGTTATTCCCTAAACAACATGGAACAATTATTTATATTATATATATATAATATATATATATAATATATATATAGAGAAAGATTTTTCCTTGGTGTAGTAGAGAAGCAAGAACAGGAAGAGGAAAAAAGAAAAAAAAGGCCTTTATTGTGGGCACGGGAGGGCTGCCGAAGAGTGCAAGATCCCTCTGAAGCAGGCAAAGAAGCGGAGAGATTTTATTCGATTTGACAGGGGATGGAGTTTGGAGGGGCGGGCAGGATGATGTATTGACAGCTGATTAGGGGAAGGCTGGTGCGCATGAAAAGCGGAGTTCAATTTTTAGGTTTGGAAGAACATGGAAGTTAGTATTGAAGGGATAAGCTGTCATCTTTAGGGTCCAGTGCCATGTTGGCAGGTGCCACGCTGAGCCTGGCAGAGCTTCATATGGGTGGAGCCCATCATCTATGTGGTTCAGGCTAGCTTCGAACTCACTTTGAAGCCCAGGCTGACTGGAACTCCTAGCAATCCTCCTGTCTCAGCCTCTTGAGTTCTGGGATTACAAGTGTGAGCCACCATGCCCAGCTTAAACAGTAACTTATTAAAAACATGATTTATGTTTTCTCCTGAGGCAGTCAGGGACATAAAAATGGTTTTTGCTAAAACCTTTGATTCTTTACTTGGACCTACAAATGCCCAATAGGTAAGTAAAAGCACAACAAAACTTGACCTTCATTTTGTAACCTTTATTACCTTAAAATTTTGGATCTAAGTATGTTAGCCATTTAGGAAAAGTTGGCAAAATGACCAGGCATGATGGGATACACCTGTAATCCCAGCAGTCTGCAAGGTTGAGGCAGATTGAAAGTTTGAGCCCAGTCTGAGCAACTTAGTGATTTAGTGAAACTATGTCTCAAAATGTAGTGGGAAAGGGTAGCAACAGGGAATGTAGTTCAGTGTAAGGGTCCTGGATTAAAAAAAAAAAAGATGGCAAGACAAGGTTTATTGACCCTAAATTCACCTAGACCATCTCATCCCCCTTTAAGACTGTGAATCCCAATAATAACTAAAGTAATTTTCAAGATTTACAGGATCATCCAGTTACCAGCTTTTATGACTTCCCATTCCAGAGCCCCACCCATCCCCTGTGCCTTGCATGCCTCCATGATGCTCAAAACTCCAAACCTAGGGTCACATGACTGAGATGACTCTAAACAGAGAAATCATCTTATGGGATTGGATCACCCCTGAAGTCATGAGGTTTTCTTCTGAGCTAAAAAAAACAGGATTGAGACAATGATCTCTTGGACCCCCGTCCACCACAGTGCCCCGTAACACTGGTCTCCATTCTTTCGTGAGCCAGCTGGAAAGACCCTCATCAGTGTACCCCATCCAGCTGCTCAAGCTGCAGTCCTTCCCTACTTCCTCTTGTTTTCCTTTGTTAAGGGGTCAGCATGATCTTTGTCAGCTCTTCACGCTAAATTTAGTCCACTTTCCAAATTTAGTTCCTTTCCAATTAAAGTTTTCTCTTGTGAACTCATCCTGTTGTGTTAGTTTTGACTTCCGTTATCACTAATGCAAGGACCCACGCTAGCTGGTGACAGCTTCACTGTACAAGGGATGAATGTTCAATTTTTTGAATATTGATCTTGTGTCCTGCCGAACTGGTTTGTTCTAATAGATTTTCATATCTGGGCTCCTGGAGCCAATTACCCTTGGGAACTGAGGGACAATTCTGTGTAAATATATATCTGTATTTATAGATACATCTATTTTATATATTAATTATATGTTATATACATATAATTATAGATATGTCTGTTGAGAGAGAGGCAGAGAGAGAGACTGTTGGTTGTTTAGAGCCAGATTGTCTGGGTTCAAATCTACACTCTGTTATTTACTGAGTATACAACCTTGGGAAAGTTCTTAGCCTCAGCTTTTTCATCTGTAAAATGGGGATCATAAGAGTAATGAACTTGGAGAATGTGCAAAGTACACTTCCAGTGAGGCAGGCCCTGCTGCATGCTCTGTGGTGTCGCAGTGAGGACTGTCCTTGGTCCTGCAAACCCACCTCATGCATCTTGGCCACTTAAGACCAGTCCACTGTGTGGGCAGGCACATCATTGTCTCCTATGGATGGGCCGAGGTTGCTTCTGATTTCTCTTACTACAAATAGTGCACCAGTGAACACATTGGATAGGTGTGCTTTTATCTTAGACGTTACAACCAAATTGTTAAAACTGAGTGTCGTGGCGCATAACCTATAATCCCAGCACTCAGGAGTCTGAGGCAGGAAGACCAGGCCAGCCTGGGTTTCATAATGAGTTCAAGGCCAACCTGAACTACATAGTGAAATCCCGTCCCAATAAACAAAACTGTAGCAGTTGCCACTCCTGCCCACATGCTCCTAAACCCCAGCGACACCAGGCACCAGTGATCAGTTCGAATTTTGCCAATCACATAGGAAGAGAATGACAGCACTTTACTGTTTTGATTGCATTTCTCTGTTACAGGGTGGCTGGGCATCTCTTCAGGTGTGTATTGACCTTTCTCCTTTCTGTGCATCTGCCCATTTTTTTCCCTTTGCTCATTTTTCACATAGGTTGTTGATGTTTGTTAAAAAAAATTTTTTTTTTAGACAAGATCTCATTATGTAGTGCAGGCTGGCCTTACTATGTAGCCCAGGCTAGCCTCAAACTCACAGAGATCATCCTGCCTCAGCCTTCTGAGTGCAGGTATTATAGGCTTGTGCCACGATGCATGGCTTTTTCCTTTTTAAATACATCAATTTAGAATAGTTTTAGGTTTACAGAAAAATTGTGAAGACATATACTTCACACCGTTTTCCTTTTAACATTTTTTTTTTGAGACAGGGTCTCACTATATAGTCCAGATTGGCCTTGAACTCATGACAATCCTCCTGCCTCAGCCTCCTGAGAACTGGGATTACAAGCATGTGCCACTGTTTCTAGATCCCTTTTATTGGCTCTTACTTTGGGATGATACATTTGCCAAAATTAATGAACTAATAATCCATTACTGAGATTATGGGTTTTGGGAGAAAAATCACACAGAAAGTGCTGTTTTTGTCACTGTCAAGATTGACCTTTATCACTTGACTGAGATAGCATTTGTTAGACTTCTCCATTGTAAAGCTACGCCTTAATTCCTCACTGTTGTCTCATCTTTTTTTTTCAGTACCAGGTATTAAACCCAGGGCTTTTGCACTGAGTTATAGCCTGCCCCCATTTTTTTGTTTTTAGACAGGGTCTCATTCACTAAATTGATTGATCAGTTTGGGTTTGGACTTTTGATCCTCTTGTCTTAATCTCCCAGAATGCTGGGATTACATGTGCGTACCACCACACCTGGCTTGAATTTCTTTAGCTGTGTTTATAGTGCCCTTTGTACAGAAGGCTTCGGAGCTGGACCTCTGACATCTAACGGAAACCAAGTGGCAGCAGTGGCAGATCATAGGTAGCAAACACTCCCAGACACCTCAGGACAAACCATCAGCTTGATCCTGTTATTGTATTTATTCTGTCTCTGAGAAAGTGGACTCTCCCAGAAATTAGCCACACTGAGCTAGCAAGACAGTCAGGTCCCGTATGTTTCTGTGCAGAAGCAAAGTCCACAGACACTTGTCCAAGTCCACTTAGCAAGTTGGTGGCTCTGCCCAGATTCCCACTCTGACCCGGCCACCTCTGACACCACTGAGTCTGTGACTGTTTCTCACCCACCATGCCAATCCCTCGGCCCTTACCTCAAACTGCCCACTCCTGCCCTCCTCCAGTTTGTGTCCTTTGGCCACTGTGGCTTCTGGGACTCACAGGGGAAGGGACCCAGACTTCCTAGCAAATAAACGCTGCCCACAGATTTCCAAATATACAGAGATAACTTCCTCTGGCCACATCCGGATGACTGTAAGTACAAATATACCTCCTACCTTCTGATCCTCCGGGTAATGAGTTCCAGGTCCTGAGTCCTCTTTGGAGCATCGTGTGCCCTCCCCAGTGTGGTGGAGATGGAATTAGCACTGTGGGACATGGTCAGGGATGAAGATGACAACAGCAACAGCAACAACAACAGAATAGTAGTATGCAACTGCAGTCTTGGTCTGAATACTATACAAATGTATAGATATTTTTGACTTGTTTTGTTTATTTTTGTCTTGTTTTCAGTGCTGAGGATCAAACCTAGGGCCTCACACTTGCTAGACAAATCTGAGCTATGACCCCAGCCCAGATACATTCTATAAAACAATTGTAAACAGGGCCTTCACAGACATTTTGGACAACAGTGTCTTTGTTGTCAGAAGGAGCCCTTTGTGAGTTGTCTGAGTGGTTTCTGGCACCCTGTACCCCCAGCCTCATATCTAGGGAGGTAAATTGGGGTACATAGCTCATTGATCAAGTATGTTAGCCATTTCCACATGGTCAGGACCTGTAGAGATTGTTGCTTTTCAAACTTCTCTGCAGGAAATACATGTGCCAAAATTAGGCACCCTCAACCCATCCACGATCTGTCACAGCTTCAGCAGTGTTAACTCAGGGCTGATCTTGCTCATCAACATTCTCATTCATTTCCTTCACCTCCAAGAAAGTTCCAGACATGGTATTGTGCCAGCCATACGAGTTCTTAAACATCTAAAAAATGAGGAGTCTTTTGTTAATATGACTATTACAGTTGTTCCTTGATATCCTTGGAGATTGGTTCCAGGATACCCAGGCTACCCAAATCTGAGAATGCTGAAGTCCCTTGTATAAAATGGTGCAGTATTTTCATATAGCCTATGTGTATCCTCCTCTATACATTTTTTTTTTGAGGCAGGATCTCATTATGTAGTTCAGGTTGGCTTTGAAGTTACTATGTAGCCCAGGCTGGCCTTGAACTCATGGAGGTTCTCCTGCCTCAGCCTTGTGAATGCTAGGGTCACAGGTTTGTGCCACCATGCCCAGCCTTCTCTTGTATACTTTAAATCATCTCTAGATTATGCATAATATCTAATACAATGCAAACACCACATAAATAGTTGTTACACTATATTCTTTAGGGAATAATGACAAGAAAGAAAAGTCTGTACATGTTCAGTACAGAAGCAATTTTCCCCCAATGTTTTTGATCTGTAGTTGAATTCACAGATATAGGATGCATAAATGCAGAAGGTTGACTATATAATTTTTATGTCAGAAAAGGAAGTCATATCATATTATCAAATATCTGGTCAATGTTAAAATTTTAAATGTTTCATATTTCCTTTTTCTTCTTTCCTTACTTTCCTTATCTCTTTTTTCAAAGTGTGTTTGCTTTAAATAAAGTTAAGACATTATAATTGGTTAATTTGTCAGCTTTCCTTTAATCTAGAGTTTCCCACTCTATCTCTCCTTTTTTCCTTTGACATTTATTTGCTTGGGGCGGGGGAGGATAAACCTGAACTGTTTGTCCTGTAGCAGTCCCTACAATCTGCATTTTGGTGGTTGCAGCCCCATGGTGTAGTGTAACATGTTTCTCTGTCCCTAGGGGGTTCTTGGGACCTGGGACTTGAATATGGAAGTTTGATAAAATTCAGCTGTGACTTTTGGGGCAAGACCGTCATGGGTTTCTCCCATCAGGAAGCACATATTGCCAGGTTGCTCCTTATTTGGTGATGTCCTTGTACTGCTTTATTTTAAACTGGCCCTTATCCACCTTCCTGTCTTTCCCACTGCCACTTTCTCCCTAGCAAAAGTTATGAGTTATACATAGTCCCCCAACATCCTGGCTGTCTTGGGTCACCATGCCTTTGCCTGTGTTCTTTCTCCTGATGGGTACACCCTCTTGATTCTTCCACTGGGGTTAGGGTTACCCTCTTCTCAGATGACCTTTCCAGATGCTTATACGCTTAGTGCTAACTCTGCCCTTTTCTGGGCACCATTGTACCCCAAGTGGCTGCTAGAATGTGGATCATCCTCAGGGTTGACCCCTGGTGGCCTCATGGAGAGGGATGTGTCCTCTTGGCCTCTCTGAAGTCCACCCAGCAAAAAATGATCAGGTTGACAGCTTGTGCCTGGGGCTCATAGAGGGAGATGGGGCCTGACTGACTGGGGGTGGAGAGGACCAGTGGCAGCCATGGTGAGGGAGGGTGCAGTGAGGACAGAGCACCCTTCTCCCACAACCTGTCCTGTCCTAGTCCTATTCCCTCGCAGGCTTTAAGTGGAGGCCCCTCCTGGGAGGCTCCAGGGCAGCCATTTAGTCTGGTTGGCCCACTTTCCCAGATCCTGAAGGCCCTCCCTGTCACAGGGAGGGCAAAGCGCAGCTGAGGTGAGCTGGGGACACACCAGGCTCCCCAGGCTGTCCTCGGTGAGCAGGCACTTCCGTGAGCTGGCCTTTGCTCAGCACACTATGTGCCTTGGCCCATCTTATCCACTGGTGGCCTGAAGCCAGGAACTATTATTAACAGCCCCATTTTCCAGAGGCAGCCTCTGAGGTTCGGACTGAGACCCGCCCAAGGGCACATGGGGAGAATTCCCTGGAAGTGGCTACTGAGAACCAGGGGCTGATGAACTGTGCTATCATGTTTTGTGTGCATGAACTTGGGCAATAAAATAACCATGTGAAGAGGGACTGCTATTTTTATGGAGCAAACAAGGAAATCAACGCCCAGAGAGGCCGAGGGATTGCCTGATGTCACCCAGCTTGTAAGTAGTGGAGTCTGGATTCAAGCTTAGGTGGTTTGACCTTGGGTCTTTTACAAATTGCTCTCCAGCTTGAAACGAGCGTAAATGAGAAGATTGGCGACACGTGTCTCTCTCAGGACATGGCACCCTTGAAGCTTGCTAAGCTTTTGTGTGCTTGGCGTCTCATGTGCCCTTCTGTCCAAAGGAGATAGAGATCAGCATCCCCACTTTACAGAGGAGAAATGAAGGCCAGAGGAACAGGGTG
>RJWT010012445.1:0-22456 GCA_004365215.1 Cuniculus paca
GCTTGGATTCTTGTTGGCTTCTTGTTCTCCCCTGCAGTACGCAAATGGCACCTACTCACAGGAAAGGTCTGGTGTCTGGTTCTCTCCCCAGCTACCCACACATGGTGCTGACTTGCAGGGAGGGCTTGGCTTCTTCTTGGCTTCTTGTTCTCCCCTGCAGTCCATAAATGGTGCCAACTCACAGGAAAGGGCAGACATCTGGTTTTCCCCACAGTGGCTGTACATGGCTGGGAATTTTCAGCATTCATCAAAACAGCAGTAATAAGAAGCTGACTTCTACTCTGAATCAGGAAAGAATGGGATCTTGATTTCATCCCCAAAGCCCCACATTGCTGAAATCAAACTATGCATTGAAGTCCACACACAGGAAGCTAGGCAAGGCTCTCTGAGTGTGTAAGAATTGGAAACTGCACCATATTGAAGGATTATTCCTTGCAAAGAGTGATTCTTAACAGGACCCCTCCGATGTTCAGCACCTCCCTAAGGGCAACGAAAACAGAGCTAGACTTCAACAAAACTCATTTCTCTACAGCCTTTCCCTCAAGCTGGCAGTGAATTAGCCAAGGAGAAGGTTCTGGTTGCTGCTTCCACCCAGCCAGCACATCCTCCGGGGACTTTCCTGGGCTGCTCCTGACCACACACCCACCCAGGACCCCCCCACAGCCCACTGGATTTTTCTCACTCTGAGCTGTGATGGCATCTTCAGTGCTACACTGCTTCTGAATGCAAGCTTAAAAACCAGCATCACCTACATTGTGACTGAGGAAGAGCTCTGCCTCTGATTTCGCCCTGTCAAAGAGTCTTGAACAATAAGGTTAGATTTCATCCCTGAATTTGGAGAAGAGAGAAGCTGCTTTAGTTGCTTGGGTTGTTACCTCCAGTTCCTGAAAGAACAAAAAATTAATCTTCAAAGTTAGGAAATCAAACATCAACCCACCATTGGGAACGAGACCTAGCTACTCATGGATCATCAGGTGCTGGATTCATTGAGTGGCCAAACTCATCCTTTCTTCTCTGTGACACAGGTGACTGGCACCACACTGCAGCAAAGAACTGGAAAAAACGAACAATGGCATGAAGTGACCCAATGACCTTGCCAATGGTAGCACCTAATCAACTGTTTAATTCTGGGTTTGGATGAATCAGTCAGTCTAACCACATCTTCCCACCTTGTCAAGACTGTCATTCACTTTGCCACACAATGACCACCATGTAAAGACCCAGGTGAGAAACTCCTCTCAGACCTCAGGATTAGGAAAAGTCAATATGCTAATGAAAAGTCAAGCAACAATGACAAGAAAGATAAAACCAAACAAAAGAACCAATGATGAGCAGACTACAGGAAGAAAAATATTGGGCGTCCTCTGTTTCTTTAAAACATCAAGAATCTTTGACATGGTTGTGATTCCAACTTTATATTGATAGGAAAGCAGTCATAGGTATGGTCCACACTGGCAATGTAGAAATATTATATATGATATATGTTTACCTAGATTGTAGAAGATTATTGAAATATCTACTTTAACTTTTTGTTGGTAAATTTTCTTGGATACTGCTGGGTCGACTCTTCTGAATAACAAGTATAACTTTCTGCTTAATTTAAGTAACTCATTGCAGACTGACCATAATAAAAAGGATCTCAACTTAGCTGGTTTAGTATAGACTAGCAGGTATTTAGGTCTTAACTCAGTAAGTCACATTTCTAAGCATTCTCTCCATGTCACTTTAGTACATTAATGACAAGTACTGTACTTGATCCTTTACTATACTCCTGACCCTTCCAGACCCTGCTTCAAAAAGAAGATTCTTGTCTTTTAAAACTTAAAGGTAACAGGTGACCACTTATCAAGCATGCCAGTCTATTCTTAAGCTATTTTCAGAAGAAAATGAATGTCTATTGTTTATTTAGAATTCATGATTTATTTAAGAATAAAATGTAAAATTTTTCTCTTTTTATTTCTATCCATGATTGACTTTATTAATCTACTTTTTTTTTGTCTTTTTGAGACAGGGTCTTGTTCAGGCTAGCCATGCACTCACTTTGTAGCCCAGTCTGGTCTTGAATTTACAACAATCCTCCTGCCTCAGCCTCCCGAGTGCTGGGATTACAGAAGTGCACCGCCACACCCAGCCTTAATATACTTTTAAAACAGGAATAACTAACATATTTTTATTGAAAAGATTTTTTTGGGGGGTACTGGGAATTGAACTCAGGGCCTTGTGTTTGCCAGGAAGGTACTGTGCCACTGAGCTACAGTCCCAGTCTTCAAAGGAATTAAATAAATACCATTTCTATTAAAAAAGTTCCTAAACAAATGGCAGGGGGAGAAAAAATTGTTCAGATTATGTATCACCGAGAGCCATTATTAATATTTTGAGAAAAGCTTTTTTAGATAATCCTCTGTGAGATCAGTCATAAACACAGGTGTGTTTATATGAATGTAACCATATTTTAGATACTTGGCAGACTGCTTGCTTCATGCACAATTTTACACTAAAAATCACATCACATTATTTCATTTTATATGCATTTCTCAAGTAATCTGTTCCTACCCATGGTTTAGAGTTGAAATTATAACTTACCCATGGTTTAATTTATCAACAATATTTAAAGTTACCCCAATTTTTCTCCTGTTTTTCTGATCCAATCTCAACTTATTGTCTGATTTCTTCTTCCTCAAAACTAATTTGGCCCACTCACCATCTCCCCAGACTCATGCATATCCCCACTCCATACATTAGCTTGTGTTTTCCATCTCTTCTCCAATGTGTGCCTCCCTTCAGAATTAAATACGTATCCTACTTCTTCATTTGTGTATTCATTATTTAGTAAAAAAAAAAAAACCCATTTCCTATACATCAGCAACACAGATTCAGAGCTGAACAATACATATACCAGCCCTGCCCCAAAGCCACTAACCAACTATGGCCAAGGATGGCAGCTGAACAAGGAATAACACAAAATTGTGATGAACATAGGTGAAGGTGCATGACAGAGGCTTGTGTGACGTGGGTCAGGGGAACTTTCTCTGTGGAGCTTTGGCAAGACCCAGGCCCACGTAAACTCCCAGATCGGAACTCTTCCATTTCATCTGTTATCTGTGCTATGCCTTCCAAAACCTGGTATAGGGCTCTAGTACTGGAAATATTTTGGCGCACATGTCCTTCCTCTCCACTGAAGCGGTTAAATTCTTACAAATAATGAACTTGCTTTATCCTTTCTTTGTGTTCCTATGACTTGGTGCAAAGCACAAAACAAGTCATGGTTGACTACCACTGATGCTGCCATTGCTGACACTGGGAAATAAGAATTTGTCTATAAATAGTAATTGCATTGCTTCTGAAGAATTTAGATACTTTAAAAGAATCATTTGCCATTTATCTTTTATTTTACTTTTTTATTTATACATGGGTTTCTCATGTAAGAGAACCATGTAATATTTAAACTTCTGTTTGATTTTTTTAACATTATGGTCTCAAGGTACATTCATTTTCCTACAATGACTCAAATTTATCCTTCTTTATAACACAGCAGTACTCCACTCTGCATAAATGCCACACTTTATCCATTCATCTGTTGGTGGGCATATAACCTGCTTCCTAGATTTAGCTATTATGATGGATCTTTTGCAAATGGGAAAGGGATCAAGAGACAGAGGAAAGCAGAAGGGAGGGAAGAGGATGCAAAAAGAATTAAAATGTGTGATATATATGTACCATCTCCTGATATTGAATGTAATCATTGTGTGCTGCATACATGCACTAATAAAACAATTTTTAAAACAAAGGTTATGGATTCAACTTGCATATGAATCCATTCTGTTCCTCATTTTTATTTCAATAAAATAACCAAATTTTTAAAAATCATTCACATGCCTAGCATGCATGAGGCCCTGGGCCTCAGCCCCAGCACTATGCCCAAAACCCAAATCATTTGCAGCTGTTCTTCATATCTCTCAGTTGTTTCCATTTACCTCAAGTCTCTACTGAGCATTGCTATGTAGAGAAAATAACGTTGATTCTCTTGCTGAGTTTAGCAGTGCTAAGCTAAATGTCAACCAGCCCAACATTCCGTAGTCTACAGCACATCCTGACTCTAGGATGATGGGCTTGCTGCTAATACTGGCTCAAGGATTGTCAGTTATTAGTAAATGGATGAAAAAGCACTGTATCACTCAAATATAACATGTTTTGAGAAAGTAAGAATACTATATTAAAATAGCTCCAAAAATACTAATAAAAACTTTGCATCCCTTGCCCACTTGGGAGGAAGAATTACAGTGGCTACTTTGTGGGCATGTGAAGACACAGAAATGAAGGTTTGCAGGGAGTCACAGAGCAGAATACCTGGCTCTATTGAGTCATGCTCTGACTTCTGTACCATGAAAAGAAAAAAAAATGGAACTAGCTCGCAAATAAAAGAAAAATGACAAATAAGTTATTGTTTGAGTAGGCCAACGCTTCTGGTAAAAAGCTTCTTCTTTCATTGTTGTCCTTTTGTTGTTATTGCTGTTTGCTTGTGTGTGTGTGTGTGTGTGTGTGTGTGTGTGTTTGAAACAGAGTTTCACTATGCAGCTCAGGTTGCCCTTGAACTCACTATGTAGCCCAGGCTGGCCTCAAACTCACAGCAATCCTCCTGCCTCAGCCTCCTGAGTGCTGGGATTACAGGTGTGCACCATCATGCCTGGGCTCATTTTTTTTATTCTGAAGTAAAATCACATATAGTGTGCTTTTCTGTGTGTTTCCCTTGATGAATATTTGAAATTTGTATGATTTCCACCTAGTTTTAATTCTATTCCACCTTACTTCAGCTACTAACAAAGGTATTCTATTAGAAATATAAGAATATCAGGATCAATCAGAAAACTGCAGTTGACTCCCAACTGCTTCCCAGATGAATAATAAAATTACAACTACTGGCATGTTCCTAAAATCCCTAATTTAACTCAGAGCTCCTTAACCCAGGAACAAGAATGAGCCTTGGGCATTGGTAAGCTCTCCGAAATTGAAGCTAACATTCCACACATTTTCTAGAGGAAAGACCCCAAAGTTCTGAGTCCCACTGGCATCTCTAACCTCAAAAAGGTTCCCAACTATAACTTTAATTTTCCCCTTTCACCACCTCCATCATCTTTAATGGCCTATATCCGCTATTATTTCACAGATCTGGAATTTCTAGCAGTGTCAAGTAAACCTACTCGCTGCCTTGAAGCTCGAGATGATTTCCCTTACTTAAAATGTCCCAACCCTCACAAAGCTCTATTTGAAATCCTTCCCCCAACTCACACACACACACACCACTCCATACCACCAGGCCCTCCAACCCTGTTCACCCAGGGGTACCAGCATTCCCAGTCTTCAGATGGTGACAGACAACACTGCTATTAATGGGACGAGGGGCGGGGATTTAGCTCAGCAGCACAAGCGCCTGCCTGGCAAGTGTGAGGATCTGTACTAATGGGACAAGAACACAAGGTCAGTGCACTTGAACTACTACAGCAAACATGCTCACAGTGGGCTTTCTATATACATTCCCCAGGTAATGATATTAAAAGGCCTTTCATGACAAGTCTTGAAATAAAATAAATAGTGATAAAAATATAAGCATCTGAAGCTGGAACACCTTTTTTTTTTTTTTGGTCTTTTTGAGATAGGGTCTTGCTATGCAGTTCAGGTTGGCCTTGAACTCACTTTGGTTTTTTTTGTTTTTTAATTTTGAAGAGAATAGAACAAAACAAAACAAAACAAAACACTACAAAATAAAGCAAAAGAAAACAGAATAGAGTCAAACACAATACAGCATTTCAAAACAGAACACAGAAAGCTACACAGGTCTTCAAAACATAACAATAGGAGATTAACTATGGTTACCCCAGTGTCTCTTGCTTTCCTCAGAATGGTTGTTCATACATTTACAGACAATAAACTCAAACAAAACAAAGTAGTATAAAACCAGTTAAAAGAGAATAGCATTACAGGTCTTCAAGTCGGATAACAAGAAACTAGCAATGGCTACCGTAGTGTCTCATTTTTCAAAAGAGCTGTTCCTATCTTCTCACATATTGCCTTCATAGTAGGAAAGGTACTTAAACCAATCAAATCAAAGAATAAAAGCACCATTGGATTTCAGAACCATTTCTCCATATTTATCAGTAATTTTGTATCTTATTGAGTCTTTCAGTTTCTTACACTAGGGAGACAATGTGGTGTTTACACATGTGGGTTTGGTTTTTTCACTTATGAGTATGGTCTCAAGTCGCATCCATTTACCTATGAAAGCCTCAATGTGATCATTTTTTATAGCTGAATAGTACTCCATTGTATAAAAGTACCACATCTTCTTTATCCAATCCTCAATTAATGGGCATTTGGGCTGTTTCCAAGATTTGGCTATTACAAATTGTGCTGTTATAAACATGGGTGCACATACATCACTGTGGTAAGATGATTTCACTTCTTCTGGGAATATGTCCAGAAGCGGAATAGCTGGGTCAAACGGGACTTCCAGTCCTAGCTTCTTGAGAAACCTCCATAGTGACCTCCACAGTGGTTGCACCAGTCTGCACTCCCACCAACAGTGGAGAAGGGTTCCTTTTTCCCCACAGCCTCTCCAGCATTTATTGTTGGTGGTTTTCTTGATCCTGGCCATTCTTTCTGGAGTGAGATGAAATCTCAGAGTTGCTTGAACTCACTTTGTAGCCCAGGCTGGTCTTGAACTCGCAACAATCCTCCTGCCTCAGCCTCCTGAGCACTAGGATTGCAGGTGTGCCCTACCACACCCTGCTCACGAAGCATTTTAAGACTGATCGGAACACAAATGTGAGTTTCGTGGAATGATCTTTGGCTGTAAGACGGAGCCCAACAACAAACCTTCTCTTCTAATTTACACAGCAGTAATGAATGTCTAAGTTAATACACAGTGAATGCAGCCTTAAGTGAATAGAGCAAATGTAGCTTTTCTCCTTTTGGTATTTCAATTTCAGTTGGGGACAATTTACTTGACAAATTTAATAAGCAAATAAAATCATTTTTAGGAACTCAGCAAAATATAAACTGGTGAATGAAATGGAAGATTCTGCATCTCACACCAAATTTTTCCATGTCTTGAATTACCTATAAAAATTTAGGACACACAAATGAATAAATAGCAATACGAACACAGAAAAGTCAAAATATTAAACAGAAGACATTTTGCTTTTAGCAATCATTTTCGTAATCAACAATTCACAGTTAATACTTCCTGATTTTTTTCCTTTATCTCTGAAGACTTCTGTCTTCATCCAAAAAATCAAACAAACAAAAACGAAGCAAAAAACAACCCGTAAAAGTTTCAGATGCTGCTTCCTATTGACATCTGAACTACCTAACAGTACCTGTATTCAAATAACTGTGGTCACCACACAGCCTTTAACAAATTAGTCACTATCTCTGTTCCCTTTCTAAGACTTCCACACGCAAGGTCAACGACACCTCTGGTGAACAGCCTGCTGCAATGTCCTACTTGCTTCCTCACAATGCCTCAAGACACAGTGTGAACAACAGAACTACCACGGCCATTTGATAGTGAAATTTATGTAACTGAGAGGAACTTTCATACTTTTGTTAAAATTAAATTATTGATGTCACAAAATCTTTTGAAAAACAACCTCTGATATTTTAAAGTGTGCCATCGATGTTAAATTATGCTTGCTCTGAAGCAGTCAGATGCATGGCGTTAAATAAATTTTACAAGAGGTCAAGGTGTGAACTCAGCACCTGTGCCTGATGCTACAGACAAACCAAGATGGAGTGTCTCAGGCTAAAGCTCCTCCTACCCAGCTGAAACTAAGCTGTCTGTGAGACCTTCAGAAAAGTCAGATAACCGCCACGTCCTGAAGCAGGCCAGGACTATCCAGAATGATGAAGCCCCTCCCTCTGCTGTGACCTGCAAATGAACAACCAATGTGCACTTTGTCCCCAGCCCTTTAACGTCTGTGCAGTCATCCTCCTCTGCTCAGCTCAGCAGCGCACTCAGAATGCTTAAAGAATGAGGTGTTGCTCAATTTCAGAATGCAAATAAACACCACATAAGATCTTCAAATTAGAGTGTTGTTATTTCATCTTTCAATGACGGTGAATAAGTGAGAAGGAAAGAGGAAGTACTGCATTCCCAGAGGCACATGCTTAAATAGATTTTCCCTTTGGAACAAATTTTCATCTGCATCTCACATGGAAATGCATTGATAGGCCTACAATTCTTCAAAGTGACAGCCTGACTCAGTCCTGGTGAGGATGTGTGCAACATCGACAATGATGGTGACACCACGGCTTAGTCACTGGGAGCTCTTGTATGCTGAGCACTGCTCTGAGTGTGTGTGCTGTACTGCTCAGCACCCAACAGTCGCTTTCAGGTCTAGCAGACACCAGTATCATCATTGTCCTATGGAGATGAAACTGAGGTACAACAAAGTGTCCTCATTTGCCCAAAACCACCAAGCTGAGAAGTGGAGGGCCAGTGCAACATCAGAACTAGTGCCTGTTGTCACTAGGCTGTGCTGCATCCTCTATGAAATAATCCACCAACTTTCTGACTTCTTTTTCTGTTTGTAAGAATCTGGCATGAATAGGTACTGAGAGTATACATTATTATATAGGTTATTATCGACATTCCCAATATCTACTTTATGTGTCACATAGAAGACAACAAAATCTCTTGAAAAACACATCTTTTAAGTTTATATTCAAGGCAGTTAGGGTTGGCCTTTGTATCAGTACAACAAGAAAGTAGGAGCCACTTCGAGGCCCTACACTTAGGACTCTGAGGTGGGGTTTAGTAGGAAATAGAGAAATTGGGAAGACATCAGAAGAGGTCAGACTCCAACCTAGAGCTGAGCAGCAGCAAGAGCTCACCTCTGCCCTCCAGCAGGTGAGATTACAGGAGGACCCAGGATATCAGACCTGCCATTATAGCTTGTATCTAGATATCCCCCAAGTCTCATGTGGTCATAGGTGCAGCTTTTTGGAGGTGGCTGGATGTGGAGTGATATGCTGGGATCAAGGGTGTGTGAATACCAAATTAGTCCACTGATTAGCTTGGCATAGTTCTGGGTAGGATTAAGGATGTTCCACCCTAGATTAAGGGTACCTTAAGGGCAAGTTACCTGCATAAGACATAAGGGAAAGAAAGAGAGATGTTGCTTGTTATTTGCATGCTGCTTGCTGCTTGCTGCCTTCTGCATGCCTTGCTTTCCCATAACATGTTTATCCTCTGTGATACCCATCTGCCATGTCACCCTGCATTGGACCTAGCTGACTGTAGACTGAAACCTCTATAAACTGTGAGCTAAGATAAACCCTTCTTCCTTTAACTTCGGGTAACTGGAATTTTGTCTTAGCAATAAAAAAGGTAACTAAAACACTTTGTGGCAGATGCTGTGGCTTCAAAGCTTGGGTCTCCAGTCCTCTGAGGATATGTTAAGGATGTGAACCTGCTGTTTAGTGCAGGTGCAGGCCTGGTTAAGACAGCATAGAAGAATGTAAATAAGTGATAATGGCATATGTAAGAAACAAACAATACAGACAAGATTGCTCTTTGTTGATACTGCCTGTCTTTTGAATTGATATCTGTCTCTCCTGACTTCTTTTCCCTGGGGATCTCACCTGCAAAAGTACCACCCCAGGGTCCCAGCCTTGACATACCTACTTTGCAGGATCTCCTAATGGAATTGCAGCAGCTGTAGAAGAGATTGTTCCTGCCCAGACAGGAAGGAGTGTGGACCTTGGGTAAATTAGTGCATCAGGCGGCCATGGGTCCCAATGCTGTACGTGCATCACTCTGCAACAAGGAACAGAATCAGAGGATGGTGAAGAGAGGCTCTCAGGAGCACATGTCTCTACCATGGCTGTTACCTACACAAACATCCAAAGTGAGGTCCAAACTGTAGCCGAGGTGTAAGAACTTCCTAAAGAAAAACAAACAGAAAATCTTCACAAACAGAGTTTTTAGTTATGGTGTATAAAACAGAAAAACAAAGGCATCCTGTAAATGTTCTTTTTGAAAAGTTAACAAAGTAACACTTGTAACTACTCACCTACAATCTTTGTATGAAAACCATTTCACAAGAGCCCAAACAGATATCACCTTTACCTGAGGCTTTACTGTGTGGTTTTACTCATTCATAATATGTAGCTCTGAATTTATTGCCAGACTCTACAAAGCTCCTTCCATTTTTTAAAATTTTTTTTATTTTAAAGAAGATACAACAAAGGAAAATAAAACAGAATAAAACCAATCAGAACAAACCAGAGTAAGTGATACAGGACTTCACAACCTTACAAAATCAACAGTAGTTACCATAATGCCTTTTGTTTTCTTCAAAATAGCTGCACATACTTTTGGACACAGTGAAAAATGAAGCAGAGCAGAGTAGAATAAAAACAGTAAAAACAAAACAATGGATACAATAAAAGACTACAAAACAAGACAACAGTAAATTCAAAATGGCTACCACATATATCTTACTATCATTGAAATAGCTGCTCATGTCACTGGGTATAACATAATCAAACAAAGCAAAAGAGAATAAAATCCAACCCAACAAAACAAACAATGTAGGACTTCAGAGTGAGACTATAGGGAATCAACAACGGTTACCACCCTCAGAAGGAGACCCCCCCACCCGGTGCCATGCTGCGTACCACTATCTTCTGAATAGATGATCAGACCACTGGCCTTAGACCTGCAAGGTCAGTGAAACACCAAAGCACCACAGGCTTTCAATTGCATTTTACCTTAATAACTATCACTAGAGCCTGTGTTTCTCTGAATCTGCCAATCACTTGGGGGAGGGGGTTGACACTTTTGTTTGCTAGCCCACGAGCCTAAAGGAGCTGGGATCTAACTGTCCCCCCTGCCAGTGGGGGCCCATAGGGAGATGTTTGGCTCTGGAGGTCCTGGTCCAGGCAGTGGCCAGTATATGGGGCTGTTTCAGGTGGGACAGGTCTAGTTCTCCCTCCCCAAAGTCCATGCTGACGCTGACTCACAGGGAGAGGCTTGGCTCTGGATGTCCGGGTCCCACAGCTGCCTGTGTATGGTGCTGTTTCTAGCAGGACAACTCTAGTTGTCCCTCCCCAAAGCCCACACTGATGCTGACTCACAGGGGTAGGCTTAGGTCTGGATGTCCCGGTCCCACAGCAGTCCGCGCATGGCCAAGTTCCTTCAATTTTGTAATTAGATTCTTTGCTTATTGAAATCTTAGAAATGGACATTACTGTTAGGTTTTCTGGAGCATTTTGGCCAGTGAAGTGTTTTTTCTTGGGAGTTACAACATGACTGGCAGAAGACCCTGATCGGTATCTGTCCAATGATCATTTTCTCCCTGCTCCCTCATGGCCCAGTGTGGCTGCCTACATGCTTTCCCCACATGTCATTAGGAAAGGGGAACCTGCTCCACACCCAGGGAATAAATCTGAACAGTCTAGGTCTAAGGGAAGAGGAGGGGTGAGGGATTTGCTCTATAGGGAACATCGAGCAGTGCTTCAGTATTTGTGTGTGTGTGTGTGATCATATTAGAGGGAGAGAGAAGGCCAGAATTGCTGCTAAATATCCCACTGTGGACAGGACAGTCCTACGCAAAGAATTTCCCAGAAGCCCTAATATAGACTGCAGCTTCTAAAAGTGAGGTTTTAAACAAGCAACATCAGCATCAAACAACAGGTGCTTGTGAGAAATGCTAATTCTATGGCTAACTCCAGACTAGTGAGTCAGAAACTTCAGATGGGACCTTGTAGGTAACAAGCCCCCAGATCATTACAACCAATGCTAGTGTTTCAGAGTTGTGGTCTAAGGCTCCAGGGCTTGGCAAACTCTGGCCCATGGGCCACCTTATTCTATAAATTATGTAATTTATGGATGCATAGCCATACATATTGTCTACTATTGCTGCAAGAAGCAAAGCTGAACAGGCCAGATGGACTGCACAGTCTAAATCAGTTACTATCTAGTTCTCTAAGGAAAAGCTGGATGATCCTTGAAGCAAGTCATGGTAATTTTATTTTTCTTGTCAGCTTTTGGTTTAGGAATGGATCTCTCAGGAAGCTATGAGACTAATGAAGTCTAAGGATAGAAGAGGATTGTGCTAGACACAAAGAGGGACTCTGGGCAAAATCATTCTTTTTTCTGAGAAGCACAGACACAAAAGGATGTGTTCTCTTTTCCTCTACAGTAGCCATGGTGCATCCCAGAAGAAAGGCTGACTGAAAGCATCAATAATCCACCAAAGATAAAGAAACAGACACAGAAAGAACCTGACAACCATATGTTAATTTTTCCCCACTGAGATTGTCTTACTTGAGTAATAAGAAAAAATGAAATTAAGAGGTCAAAAAACTGGATAAAAAGTCAAAGGGGAAAAATGCCAAACTCTAATAACCACAGGTGTTTCTAATTACCTTAAGTAGTGTTTTAGTGTATGTATGTTTGGACCTGTAATCAATAAAAATTCTAAAATAAAACAACCCTGGTTTGGAATAAATTTTTCCCTAACATGAGAGAAGAGCAAATATTCACTTTTCCACTTCAATCAGTGTAATTTAAACTCACAGGCCACATTTGGAGAAATACAATCAAAGGTTGCCACAGGCAGCTCACGACAGGAGCTCACTGCAGCTGGAATCACTGTCTCCGAGAACTCATCAACACAACAGACGAGACTAGAACTCGGATTTTAATCATGCAGACTTTATGATGTAACACATCTGAATGGACACTTAAAACCTTCAAGGATAAACAAGCTCTTTTTCTACAGAATATAATGTAGCTCAGTATATATTTACATGTACCTGACATTGTGCTAGATTCTAGAGACAAAATCACCTAGGCCTTACCTTCAAGGAGCTTCTGCCTGGTGGAGAAATGTATATGTTAGGGCCCATGAACCTCCACGTAAGAAGAGGCTATTTGGTCCACATAGCTCACACGATTAAATATATTGTTAACTTCAACTATAAAGTCTTGCTTCTTAGTCCATCCTACCTTTTGGGTAAAAAAATCTCCAAACATTTAATCAACGTCAGACCTGCTAGGGGACAGTCTGTACATAAATACTACATAACTCCATGTGATCTAACATCACACCCTTCACTGATTAGATCTGAGAGGTCACTCAGCTTCAAGCTTACAACATTTGGCTCAGTTACTAGAATTAGATCCAGATTCTTCTCTGAGAGATATTTTCTCAAGTATTGCATAAGAAGTCAGTGCTACATTTTTTTCTGGAAAATTATCCTCATGAATTTTGTCTTGCTATTATCCACTATAATATAAAAAAATAAATAAAATCCTCTATGATCAAGGTCAAGGCCTTTATCCAAGATCCTCATCTGTTCCTCATCTATTTCTTTTCCCTCAAAACTTAATAAACTCACCTGGACATCTTTACAGTGATTTAGAAATGCTCATTGCCTCTGAAGAAATAAAAACATTCACTATTTTTCATAGAGCAATTATTCTTAGCCCTCTAGCGTACTTCACTAATTCTCAGTTGGTATCTACAGAGATGAGATAATGAATGTCCTTCTAGAAGTTTCTCTGAGTCAAACAGCCTAGAGGAAAGTGGGGTTTTGTGCCAGGAAATAACAGGAAGTACAATCCAGGTGGTGACTTTAGACACTCTGGTCTGGTGGAAGTCCTCTATAACTTCCTCTACCATTCTACTGTACTAGTTGTACAAAACCCTATCTTTCCATAAAATCAGCTTCACTGACCTGGTGGCTGTTCATGGTTTTGAAAATTCCACTTTAACTGAAAATTTTCTCAAATGACTCTGTACTTTTGGTTTGACGACAACAAACACCCACAAATTTGGCAAGAATCCCCCTTCACCTAGCTACTTCTGATTTACTGTTCCTGGGCACAGTCTCCAGTTTGGTGGCTGGGCTCCATCCAGTGAGCAGTGCCATCGCCTCTGGGGGATGAGTGGTTGTTGGAAGGTGAGGAGAATTGTGCCTATGCTGCTATATGCTAATGAGGTGCTCTCAAGCATCCTGGTCCTTGACTTCTGCATCTGCAAGCTCATTTCTGTTCTAGTCAGTTATTCTGCTAGCAGTTCCTGAGTGGCTATTATGGGCTACTATCAGTTTAACAGGCAATAAAAATTGTAATCAAATGACTCCATGATTTCATATACAGCCAACCTGCCATCTTTATTTTGGAAAAAAGAAACACTGCTGAGAAATCCAAAATCAATTCCAACATCTCATTTTGGCTAACTCTTCTAAAACTTTCCTACCAATTTCTTTACAAGTAAAGAGATAACAATTGTAGAACAAATGAAAGACCATCACTTTCAACTTTCTTCTCTTTCCCTCAAGGGCTGCCCATTTAAAACTCACATAAAAGGTAAAGGAAGCAGGAAAACAAGAAACTTGAAGACAGCGGTTCAGTAACTAACCACTGAAACAAAAACAGGTTCCCCAAGTTGATACTGAAGAAAAACAATGTGATACCAGCGACAAATTTGGTAAATAAGGATGAGAACACATTGTGATGTTTTTAATGAGACTACATTTCCACAGGATGGCACTGGGAAGTAGCATTCATTAATTTTTGATCACATTTTATGAAGACCTTCACAAAAGAGAATTTCCAAAACTGTTTCAGACAGTGGCAAGAACAGTGAGATAACTGTATTTGAAGTGAGGAGGAGCATTGCAAAGGGGGTTGATGATAATGTCTCTTTTATTAAAATAGAGTTTTTAAAAATGTGGACATTCACCATATATTTTTACCACCGCATACATTCTTATTAGCTTTCACAGTCTCAAGTTGAGTTCATGCAATTTCCAAGTCAAGTTACTATAGTACTTTTTACTGTTGGCCCATAGTTTCTCAATATGTGTGACCAGCTATTAGGGAGTATTTCCTGTATCTCACAACTGTGGCATTTGGAGGTAAATTTACTCTCTGCCATACCCAAACTGCATGACTTTACTTCCACATTATATTTCTTATAAAAGGTTTTACATATTTCCTTAATCCAGGCAATGATGGAAAGGAAACTGATGACTTCAAACGTAACATGTATCTAAAAAGACAATCATGACTATAGACCCAAATTTGAAATACTTTGGGTATTAATTGAGTGGCAGAATTGTGCAACATGGCAAGTGACAAATGACAAAGCATTATTTCAATAAAACATTCCTATGAGATCAATCTAGAGTTGAAACTTTAAGATTTGATACACTTTATTATTTAATAACTGACCTACTGGTAGTATGCCTATCCCACAGAAAAACTCAGTGTCCTCATATCTGAATATCCTAAAGATATTCAAAGAGAACTAAACTCTACCTGGTAGGCAAACTCTGTTTCGTTTTAAAACTTTCACTTGTTCTTAAAATTTTTTAAAAGTCCATGTTGCCACATCAAGAGAAAATACTGAGAAGTTGTAGGAGACCACTAAGCTGTGTTCTCCTGCAAAATGAAACCCCTTGCCTTTAGTATTACTTCAACCCTATTTACTGAGCCATGCAGAGCTGGCTATATTGAAACAGATGTTCCCTTAATTGGCTAAAAGACTGTGAACAATTCTGACTGAGACACAAATGTGTCCCACTGCAGCACGTGGGCAAAAATTCCCCCCCCTCTAATGGCTGAAATGGGGGCTTAAGCAAGAGCTTGTGATATTCCAGGGCTAAACCATGAAATAACATTTCAACTGAGGATATGGGACTCAGAAAGAATTATACCTTCCTGGCAGTAAAGGTGCCAGCCTTACATACATTAAACTATCCTTACACTGACAATTGGAGAGCCTCTGTGCCTGGTACAAAATTGCTGTTTCACCTTACAGCCAATGCCTGCAAAGTTTCTCTTTCCTAGCACTCTGTCATGACCCCCACCCACTTCCCTGATTAATACCAATAAAAGCCATGAACTTTTGAACTAGTGGCTTTTTGTGCCACAGAGAACATTGGTCATCCCAGAACTCCTCAACCACAGAATATTCTCTCTTTGTCTTTCATTTGCATCCATGTGTCATACTGCCAGGTGGGAGACCTGAACCCTCTATGGGTGTTTCAGTAACACGGGATGTAGATCAATCATAGGCATAGAAGAGTTTCTAAAATAAGAAAGCTATGATAACTGATTAATGAAAGACTATCTGTAAACTTAGTCACAATGAAAGTCTTCCCACAAACTCACTATCATGCAAACTTTACATACTTCAGAACAAAGTATCTACATACACACAAGGTAGGACTAAATTCCTTTCAGTGGGAGAAGGCTATGACACAGAACTAAGTAAAACTGCATGTGGCCAGAGTAACCAATAACAGTTTTCTTCCTTAAAGCAATATTAGCTTCATACACGATCAGCATGTTATAAAAGAATGCATCTTACAAATAATGTTATTATAGACTTCATTTAAATTGTTAAGATGCTATTTCAAATTTCAAAACTGTTTGGGTAATATGGAAGTCCCACAAAAGTTCAAAGTATTTTTAAAGTGCATTCACATTTTTGGTAAAGACTAAATCTAAAATACTAACAATAGGTACACCTAATGACCAGATCTTGGTCTTCATACTAGTCTTCAGTGAAAAGAATGAGGCTCCTTGGAGAAATGGTCAACTCTAGGATCAGGCTAAGAGATAAATGAGATAAGCATTATGAAACTATAGTGCTATAAAGCAAGGAAGTGCTCACAAAAACAAAAAACAAAAAACAAAAACAAAAACTTTTCAGTATTTTCCCAACTTGAGTGGGATATTGTAATAGCTAATTGATGTGTCAACCTGCATAAGAAACACCCAACTGGATCAGCATACTTCTTAGTGTGACTGAGGGTATTTACTGAAGACAGAAGACCCACCCTAGGGCAGCTTGTCACCTAAATGGTATAAAGAGCCAGATTGTAAACTAGTAAAAGAGCTTTACTTTTTCTCATTCAGAAAACAGTCTACTTTTTCTCATTCAGAAAACAGTCTTCACACATTTTCCATTTACCCTTTCTTCAGCTGAATTTTACATCTCTTCTTTGATAAAAGATGACAATAAACAGGGCAGCTCCATCCAGAGATTCTTTTATAATGAGTACTACTCCAAATAATAAGAATTAAATAAAAGCAGAAATTTATCCAGGACAGACCACTGTTTCTTTTACAGAGATGCTGACAGCCCCATTTAAAATGGCTGTGCTGATCTCAGGGCAGAACTAGCTAACAGTTTTAGAGCCAAAAAAACTGGAAATTAAAAGCCTGGAATCTTTTTCTGATTCTGCTGCTTGCTGTGCTATTTTGAAAGTAGCTTAACCTCTTTCGGCTTTTATTGATCTATAAATGGCAACTAGTTGGCAAATGATAGGGTAATTAAGGAAAGGACATTTTAACAGCATTGGCTAAAAACCATTAAATAAAAGTTAAACTGTATTCTTAAGCCATAAATGGAGATTACTGGTGTCTTTAACACTTTTTTCAGGCACAATTTCACTAAAATTTTTCCACAAATAAATATTTCAGACTTCCAGACAAATTAATCTTGAGTTCAAAATTATCAACTAGCTAAGGAAAAGTGCAAAGCACTATTTGTCCTAAGGCACATGCTTTCTGAATATTCCATGAAACATTTTAAACACAAAATTGATCTTATTCCATCCCGGAGTAAATTTCCCTCAAGATATAAAAGTCCTTTTCTTCACCCTGAGAAAGTCTTAAAAATCTCACTGCCAAGGCAGGCACAGTGAGGCCCTGATACCTGCCCCAGTCCGCTTCTCAAAGTTCAACAATATTAAAAAACTAGTTTTGTGGAGGCAAAAGATAACTCTTCTGCGTGAGGAGAAGCTAATGTATTTTATTCCTCTTGCACCTTAGGGAAATATGTGGCCTCCTGCCGCTAACACTCGATATCCTAAGCTACCTGCTCTGTGACTTGTTAATCAGAAAGATGGCTCCTGCGTGACCCTGGCCGTGCAGCCCTCGGAGGGCTGCACAGGAGGGCAGGACGATAAAACCTCATCGCTCTCCCCATGTGCCGGCTTCTGAGCCTTCTGGAGCGCCCGGGTGCCACACGCACATCACTACCCTGCACCACCGAGACCGAGTCTCAGCCTTACGTGCTCGCTATGCTCTTGGTTAACAGTGTGGCTAACTCATTCAGTGTAGGAAAATCACCTTGCCGTCAGAATCAGTTTTAAAAAGTAACCAGTAACCCTTCTGCTTTTGGCCTTTCAGTCCTGCTTAAAAACTTGAACTTTTTGGATGATACTACTTCTTTCAAATTTTTAAATCAAATGTCTATCTGTCATTTTGTAGGAGATATGGGGACACACTGCAATTTAGTAAGAACCAGCATTCATGGATTTGTTATCTGTGACAGCAATCCTAAACTTTCCATTTTATCTGGAAGGGACATTTATTTACCCATATCCAGAAAACAAATACTGCAGGGGAGAAACGAATAAAACAAGGGAAGTCTTGCTTTTAATTTCAGTTTCATTGAATTAAAAAGAAATTCTAATTACCATTTACAAATGACTCTTTGTTTCAGATTAATATAAATTAGTATAAGTACAAGTTTAAAAGACTGAAGCGAAGAGACACCAACTTACCATGTGTCTTTGCATTCATCATTACAGTGCCACAGTCAACACTTTGTAAATAGTGCTTTCAAAATGAGACATGTAGTTTTGCTTCGATATGAAATAAATCTCAGTTCCTACAGTATATTCAAATTCAAATCCCATGGGAAATTTAAAGTTACCTAGCAGTCTAAAGGGTTTCAAGTTAGAGCTTAAATTTTTAGTATTCCCAAATGAGTTACAAGATGCCCAGTCTTTATCCCTCTGTGTACTTTAAATAAAAGTATTTTCAATTTCTGTGATTAAATTTGATTACCAAAGAATACTAAACACTCATATATTGGCCTAATGAGTGGTGGAGAGAGAGTGAGAGAGAGAGCGAGAGAGACAGAGAGAGGGAGAGAGAGGTGAGGGGCCCTGAGACCTTTATGGTGAATTCTCAGCCCTGCACAATAATTTCATTATATCCATATTTTCCAAATATTTATGCAATTGCTATTGAATATAAAAGTTAGACCTATTACTTAAAAGATACTGTAGTAGTTGACTGATTGTGCCAACTTGAGACATTTAGAAGCTTCACTAAATCAGCTGAGCAATTCTACACCCTAGGATATAGAAGACCCACCCTAGGGTGACTCATCACCTGAATGGTATAAAAGGAAAGGAGCAAGGAGAAATGAGGTTCTGTTATTCAGAGGAGCTCCAGTCTTTGCCTTCGATGTGATGTTGTGTCCTGGCTTCCAGTGCAGGCTCTTCAGCGTCTGCCTTGGATCCTTCAGCCTTCCGGTGTAGACCCAGCCTTCTATCACAGACCCATCAACCTGCTGGTGCGAACTTGATGGGACACTGCAGTGAACTCCAGACCTTGGATTGAATCCTTCAGCCTCCAGCATGCAGACACCCTCTGTATGCTTCCTCATCCGACTCTGTGGCTGACCATCGTAAACCAATCTTGTAATTTCTTATACATTTGTATATCTCGTGTTATATCTGTTTCTCTAGTGAAACCCTGACTAACACAGGTACAAACTAAGTATATCCTTTTCAAATATTGTAACAAAATATGTTGAGCCAAATAAGCAATCACCAGTCACTAACAGAACACAGGAGGCTAACCCAGATTTTTCTTATAATCCTCTGGTTCTGATCTTGAGTTGGTTGGATCCCAATTCAGGCCCTATATTTTAAATAAATCAATATTCTAATTACCTCAGAATATGAGGTGCTTTCACCAGGACAGTTTCCTACCTTCCCTAAGGTCAAGACAGTATGCCAAGTATTACTATGAATTACTACTAAAGTCCTAGAAAAAATTGTAAAGGGAAAGTTTTATAGCATTGGTCTTGGCAATGACTTCTTGGCTATGACACTGAAGGCGCAAGCAATAAAGCAAAAATAGACAAGGGGGCTACACCACACTACACCATCTCTGCACTCCAAAGGAAACAATCAACCCAGTGTGGAGGCAGCCTATGAAGGAGAGAAGATATGTGTACACTGTACATCCAATAAGAGGCTAATATCTGAAATGCATAAGCAAATCCTACAACTTGATAACAAAAACAGTAACAAACCAATTTAAAAATGAACAAAGAGAGCCAGGCATAATGGTGGATACCTGCAATTCTAACACTGGGAGGCTGAGGCAGGAGGATCATGATAACTTCTAGACCAGCTTGGGCTGTAAGGTGAGTTCAAGGATGCCCTGAACTATACGGCAGAACCTTGATTCAAAAAAAACAACAACAAAAAGGTGGGGGGAATAGAACTGGAGTATAAATTTCTCTCTTCACAATAAATGTATTCATTATGACACAAACATGTACTGATAAAAAATCTTAGAATTTTTCCAAAGGAGATATTTAAATGTCTAAAAGGCACTTGAAACAATGCCCAACATTTCTAACATTCAGAGAAAGGCCAATCAGAACCACAAGAAAAAGTCACCTCGTACCTTTAGGAGACCTCCACAAAAATGAAAATAGTAAGTGTTGGCAAGGGTGGAGAAACATCAGAGCCACGTGCTCTGTTGTAAGGCACAGAAAATGTGTGGCTGCAGTGGAAAGCTGCTTGGAGGTCCCCAAGAAATGACAGAACTGCGCTCTACAGCTCAGGAAGCTGCACCCACTGAGAGGTTAACTCCCCACATCCAAACTCAGTCAGAGCCTTGAGACTCCAGAGCCACTGCTCTGAGCCAGGCCCGCGCTGCTTTCCTCACAGCAAAGACGGGGTGGGGCACTCGCCCTGGAGGCTGCACAGGCAGAGGGCAGGTGCTGCTCACCAGGGAGAAACAGGGCCTGAAAAGCCAGGTCCCCCATGGGAGAAGGACATCAGGAAGGCTCAGGACTAGGGAGGACAGCGGTCTGACTGGAGACACACATGCAGAGATGAGAACAGTCCCTCATTTCCTTCATAGGCAACACTGCAGCTGAGGCCAACACTGGCAGGCAGGAGTCAGATTACAGAGCAGCCATTTCCAGTCTCTGGCCAGAATGGGGATAAGTCTACCCTAAGCTGTATTCCATTTGACCCAGCTATTTCCCTCCTAGTATCCTCCAAAAACAGTTGAAGACAGCATATTAGTTATACTAGCAAGACGCGTTTACAGCAGTGCAATTCACAACAGATGAGTCTTGGAGGCAGCCTTTATGCCCATCAACAGATGAATGGAACACTACTCTGCCCTAAAGAAAGATAAGCTTCAGTCATCTGCAGAAAATGTGGGATGCACCTTGAGGCCATAATGTAAAGTGAAAGAAATCAGACACACAAGCTTAAATTTCACATAGTTTCTCTTATGTGAGAAACTCAATATATAAATAAAGAGCAAATAAATGATAGATAAGAGGAAATAGGGAGGTTGACTTCTTGCAAAGGGAAGGGGACCAAGAGACAGCGGGTGCAGAGACAAAGGGGAGAGGGAAGAGATAAAAAAGAATCACAGTGTATTATGTACCTGTACCAGCATCACACAAGGAATGTCATTGTTATGCACTGAAAATGTGTACTAATAAAAAATGAAAACTACAAACACAATTGAGTTTTTTTTTAACTAAATGCCAGTAAAACCTGTGGCTGCCTTATCCCTCCTGCACCCGCTACATATAACTGGATTGTGGAAAACAGATATAATGAGGCAGCCTCCCTCCCCGAACAACATATATCCAATTTTCTTTCTCCATTGGAGTCAGTGCTGATTCTATAGCATTTGGAAACTCACCCAAATAGTACTTAGGACAACTGCCATCAAAAATCAGCATTGGTGTGATTAAAAATCACAGAAATTCCCAAATCGGCACGCAAACACAACAGCCCTCTTTTTTTCTTTTTTCTTTTAAAGAGAAAAGAACAAAACAAAACAAAACAAAACAAAACAGAATAGAGTCAAACACAGCATAGCATTTCAGAACAAAACACTGCAAGCAATACAGGTCTTCAAAACATAACAACAGGAGATTAATAGTGGCTACCCTAGTGTCTCTTGCCTTCTTTGAAATGGTAAACAACCACACACATACGTTCACACACAATAAGCTCAAGCAAAGCAAAATAATGTAAAATAATGTAAAACCAGATAAAACAAAAGAGTGAAAGCATTACAGGTCTTCAAATCAGACAGTAAGAAATCAACAATGTCCTTTGCTTTCTTCAAAAAAGCTGTTCATATCTTCTCACATATTGCAATCAAATAGTAGAAAAGAGACTTAAACCAATCAAATCAAAGAATAAAAGCACCATTGGACTTCAGAACCTTTCCCCCATATGTATTGGGAATTTTGTGTCTTATTGAGTCTTTCCGTTCCCTACACTAGGGAGACGATGTGGGCAGAGGAACATTTTTAACAGTGGTGTGACCTTAAAAATCCCATAAAACTAGGAGCATAAATAATTA
>RJWT010012446.1:0-22497 GCA_004365215.1 Cuniculus paca
ACCACCTTCAAGGAGCTCTTAAGATGTAGACAGATAAATAGATAGTTATCCTTTACTATAAAGAATGTGAAGCTAAGAAAATGCAGAATGTATTGTCTTAGTCTATTTGTACTACCATAATAGAATATTCAAGACTGAGTATTTATAAAGAACAAAGTTTTGTTTTGTTTTTTATTCTGGGGGTCGAATCTAGGATCTCACATATGCAAAACATGTGCTCTACCACTGAGCTATACCTCCAGCCCAGAGATTTACTTTTACCATTCTAGAGACTGGAAAGGCCCTGTTTCTGGCAAGCACCTTCACATTCCCTTATCCCGTGGCAGAAGACAGAAGGACAAAAAAGCATGCACAAGAGAAAGCATGAGGGGACTAAACCCACTTTCACAGTAAATCCACTTTGGGGACACATTTAAATCACAGCAAGTATGCAAGAAACACTGATAACAGAATGCCCATTCCTACTTGAAATTTCAGGGAAGACTTCACACAGTAAGTGTGGGAATCTTTAAAAATGACTCACCCCATGAAAAAGACAGAATTCACCTCTAAACAAAAGTCAAGAAGCATACTCCATATAGTAAAACAATTAAAAATGCCCCAACTTCCAAAATATACAATAGATATTGCAATAATGAAAGGGAAAGAAAGGACTCAAAAAAAATGCCTCAACTGTAAAATATTGCAGTACAATTGAGAAACTGCATTGTAGATTCAACTAATTGGAACTCTGGATTAGTAAACAGAGGTGATCCTGGAGAAAAGGCTAAAAGAACAAAATTAGAAGGTCCCATTTGCAACCCTGATGACTTTAAACCTTATTAGCTTTTTTTACTATTGTATTTTGGACATTATGCTACAGGTATTGGGCAAATGAGTGAGACTTGAAGGAAGGAAACACTTTGAATTCTATATTAATCTAGGTAATAAAGTGTAAAAAAGACATAGTGAAGATAGGACAAAGACAAATCTGATAAGAATGCAGGAAATAATGTTGACAACTAGTGACCCTATAGACCTGAGTAGAGTAACATAAAAAGGAAACTGGGATGACTCTGGCCTCTAGTTTGGACAACTGGATGAATGCTAACACGATCACCTGAAATTCAGAGTACAAAAATAGCTAGCAGGTAATATGATACCTTCTATTTGGGGTATATTGAGTTTGATGTGCCTTTAGGATATCTCGAGAGATAGAGGGTAAAGTAAAACATTAGATATATATATGTCTGGAATTCAGAAAGAAAATCTGATATAGAAATACAGATGTGGATGCTTTCAGCATAGTTATTGTAGAAAAAGTCATAAAAGTGGATGAGATCACCCATGGGAATATGTCAACTAAGAAAAGAATTAAAAACCCAGCAACGATCAGAAAAAGAGAAAACCCTAAAGAATGAGATGAGAAATAAGTAAAGCCAGGGAGACAGTGATTTGGAAAACAAGGTAGGGAAAAATGTTCATCAGTCTCAAATGAAACAAAGAAATCAAGTAATACAAGGTCCAGTCTTCACTGAATGTAGTCATCCATTGGTTATTTGGTGACCTTTTCTGAAGTAATTTCACAGTAAAGTAAAGCAGATTCCATTCACGTGAGTGTCTGACCTATGAGTAGTTGGAGACACGTATATACATTTGAGTGTACAATTAGAGGACAATGTGTATAAAGAGATTTGTCTAAGTATACCTTATAAAAGTATAATTAATATACTTTAAACTTCCAATTTAAAGTATACAATTTGGTGGGTTTGGACCTATATATACAGCTCTGAAGCCAGCCATCACCACTGACAAGATAATAAACATCCCCCCCCATGTAAGGTGTCATCAAAATACACAGTGACTTTTAAGTTTTTTTAAATGTATTAATGTGAGAGCCACAATGTCATTAATGCTCCTCAAAATACTGTCTGCTTCAGATACACTTATCTCATTGTTCTTGCCACTTTCTGCAGCAGTTCTGGAAGTCCCCTTTCATGAATGTCTTTATCACATATGATCAAAAACAGAGAATGCTGTTGCCAAGAGCCATCCAGCAGAAAGGGAGGTTTGTAAAAACATTACAGTGTGCCCTCATCCTCCTGATTCATTGGATTAGGCACTTCCCCAAAATGGCTCTTCTCCAGAATGGCCATTAAAGCAAATATTTTCAATCTATTGATGGCACTGAGGCAACCACAACAGTGCAACTAAAAACACTCATAAAAGAGGGCTTCCAGAACTACTTCAGAAAATGGTGAGAATAATGGGATAAATGTTCAAAGTGAGGGGGAGTATTTTCAAGGAAATTAACTGCAGTGGTCTTTTACTGTAAAAAATTTTTAAACATTCACTTTATTTTCTTAGTCACACTTCCTATGCCTTACTAAGCTGCAAGGAAGGAGCCTGTGAAAACAGCAGTTGACTTTATAGGAGAGAATATAATAGAACAGAAGAGCAGGTGGAATCCAGATCCTGAACTTAGCTGTCCATTCAGAGGCTTGCTTTTCCTTTTTTCCTTTTCCCTTGTTTAGGCTGTATTACAATTCAAGTTGTAATTTTTTAAATTTTACATTGAACAATTACAGTTGCATATAATTTGAAGTACTTTGTTGTCAGCTAATGAATGATATAAAAACAAATTATTAATCTCTGTTTGATAAAATATTACTTACAGAAAAACAGTGAATTTATGTTTAAGACTATTCACTAAAAGCGCTCAGACCTCACAGCACTTCAAAGACCAGTTCACATTTTCATGTCAATATTTTAAAATACCTAAACTGTGTGTTTGTCTCCTCTTGCAGCCCAATTAAAAGATATTGCCTATGGCACCAAGCAGTACAAATTTAAACCAGAAATCATGCCAGATGACTCCGTCGATGAATTTGATGAGACCATCCACCTAGAACGAGGCGAAAATCTATTTGAAATCCATATCAACAAAGTTACCTTTTCTTCTGAAGTTTTACAGGCATCAGGAGATAAAGAGCCTGTCACTTTCTGCACCTATGCTTTCTATGATTTTGAACTACAGACAACTCCTATAGTGCGAGGCCTTCACCCAAAATATAACTTCACTTCTCAATATCTTGTTCATGTTGATGACTTATTTTTGCAATATATTCAGAAGAATACTATCACCCTTGAGGTCCACCAGGCTTACAGTACAGATTATGAAACAATCGCAGCATGTCAGTTGAGATTCCATGAAATGCTAGAAAAAAAGGGTCAAATATTTTGCACAGCAAGTTTGGTTGGTAAGTATAGTTTATAAGTTTTCGGGGTTTGAATCACTAATTTAGTCTATACATTGGTCTTTTAGTATCTTCTCATAATTAAAGGTGCTTTTTGGATTTGGACAGAATAAGTTCAGGTGTTTATTGAATCACTAATTTAGTCTATACATTGGTCTTTTAGTATCTTCTCATAATTAAAGGTGCTTTTTGGATTTGGACAGAATAAGTTCAGGTGTTTATTTACTATATTAATACGCTTGCTTAATTAAGCATTTATTGTAATACATTCATCAAATTTTAATTATCATTGGTACTAAATATTCAGAATGCCATTCAGTGGTAAACAAAAAAAGACTGTAACTTAGTTAAACTTTTGGAGGAGAAGATGGGCAATAAATATGCATATTATTGAATATGACAAAAAAAATCAAAGCAAGAGGGTAAAGAGAGAGTTGAAATGTTTCTAATTCAGATAAAGGCTTCCCTGAGAAGTTGACATTGATAAAGACCAGGGTGAAGATTCACACCTGGATATAGGACAAGAATGTTTCAGACAGGGTAAATAGCAAGAAACAAAGATCTGAGGGAAGAACAAAACGTGAATGTTGGAAGAAGAACAAGAGGGCGGCCTGTATCTTAAGCAAAAATAAAATTAAACCAATAGACATGGACCAGTTCACCTTGTGGAGCCTTATATATCATAGTGAGGAGTTTGGATTTCTTTTGGGTTTTAGAAAACTCAACCTGAGTACTGAGGCAAGAATAGTCTTTAGTGAGCAAGAGGGAAAATAGGACCATTCTCAAGCTATTTGCATTATCTATGGAAAGATAATGATGACTTGGATTAAGATGATAATAAAAAGGATAAGATTTATTCTGTCTTCAAGATTTGCTTATCAGTTAATGTGGGGTGTTGACGGAATTAGAGGAGGCAAGAAATTATAGCATAAGCAACTAAGAGAACAATGATATCATTTACTGAGAAAAGGAAGACTATGAAAGTAAAAAAATCCGAGGAAAAAAATCGAGAATTCTCCTTGGGACAAGTTAAGATTGACATGTCTATTAGATATGCAAGTGGAAACGTCAGATAGGCCATTGGATAAACTAGTTGGACGGGTAAGATGGAGATATAAACTTTTCAGAGTCATTAGCATATGGTATTAATCAACTTTTCCATTGCTGAGACAAAATATCTGACATCTGCAACTCAGAACAGGAGGGGTTTATTTTGGCTTATGATTTCAGAGAGTTCAGCCCATAGTCAGCTGTCTCTAAGGCAGAAATTGTGTGGAGAAAGGGCATGACAGAGGTGTGCTACTCAATTTATGGAAGCAAAGTAAAGGAGGAACCAGAAAAAAAGGGGCCCAGGGACCAAATACAGTCCCCAAGGTTACACCCCTATGACCAAGCCCAGCAAGCACAGAAGTGTGCTTTAGTAATCTGGGAGTCTCTCAGGCTGATCATGTTGACAGTCAAGATGAAGCATCTCATATATAGAATACATTTTAAGCCTTCCAGCTAGATAATATCATAGAAATTGAACATAGCTAAACAAAAGAAGGTGGCCAAGGACTAAGCCTTGAGAAACTCCAAAATTTAGGTTCAAGAAGAGGAAGAACAAGCAAAGAAAACTAAGGCATGGCCATAGTTGTGGGAGGAAAACTAAGAATATATGGTATCCCAGAAGCCAAGTAAACCATTTCAAGAAGGAAGACGGGTGATTTAGTGTCTAGGGATGGTTTTTTTATTATGCCGATTGAGTGATTGCATATATAATAGGTTCATGACTCAAAAATCATTTAGGTGTAAATGTTTTCTCCTTTTTCTGTTCTCCAGCCATCACCAGCTCCAAAAGCACAAAATTATCAAAGTTACTTTATCCATATATAAGCAAATATGTGTGCATGTTAATTATTCTTTTAGGACTTTTTAATCAACAATGGGTCACCACTGTGCTCTTTCTTTCAGTGGTCTGCTCTCACACTATAGAGCATACTTTTTTCCTTCTTTTCTTTGGCCCAAACTCTGCAGAGCATGTTTCTTTTCCTATCTTTAATAAATGTAAAATCCCCCTGCCTTTTAAAAAATAAAAAATGATGGCATTTATTAAGTCGTATTAGTATGCTTTAGGAATGACCCTTAGCAAGAAAGAAATTAATGAGGGGTTAATATTTTACTAATATGAAATGTTCAGAAAAATTTATGTAGAGAATATGCTCTATTTGACAAATACTGATATATTATGTACTAGTCCCTCTGTTAGGAATATGTGGATGGAAACTACAGCCCTGGCCCTCAAGAAACTTTCCATGTGGTTGGGGTACAGGGTGTATGCTTGTGAGAGAACAGGCCAAAGCACTCAGTGCTCTAACGAGGACATACAAGAAGCATAGGGCTGTTCAGGGGAAGTCTTCACAGAGAAAAAGAAGAGCTACCTGAGTTGAGAGGGATACCAAGGCTGGGGAGGGCAGATATCATGCAAGGGTATACTGAATACAGTGTATACTGAGTCCACCCAAAAAACGCATACATCAGGAAAGCAAAAACTTGTATAAATATTTTAATATTAAATTTATTAAGGCATCATGAGATTAATCCAAGTTACCTTTGGCCTCTACTATTAAAGTGGTGGCCAGTAGCTTCCAGACATTTATTAGTATGGTGAACTGCTTAAGGGTATATACATTTTTTTGGCAGACTCCTTACTTAACATTACTGTGCCATTCTCCCCTATACTTGAGTGTTATTATATCGTTTCTTTGCAAGCAATGATAAGATGCCAAAAATTTCTCAAAACTTGAATTAGTGTGGAATGTCAGAAGAGAAAGAATGTGAAATGTCATATTTATGATTTTGAGGTTATAACAAATACTGTAAACATCAAACTAGATTGAGTGTAACTTGTTTTTTAAAAAGTACTATACCATCAAAAAATATATAGAGTATACAATTCAGTGTTTAGATTTTTCTTTATATTTCAGAAGCTTTGAAATAGTATAAATTGGAATATCTCAATCATAGTTTGACACAGCACCTTACTAATATTCAATATACAATGAAATTCACACTTCAGATGTAACTATTTTCTTCATCTGTTATTTGCCACATATCATTTGTGCAAGTCATATTGTTTCACTCAGTATAAAATTTGTAATTTAATGCATAATACCATTGATGTCTTTTTCACTTAATGAGACTGTTTTAACAGTGGGTTGTGTATTGATTTGTAGGAACTAAAGGAGACATCCCAAATTTTGGCACAGTGGAATACTGGTTCCAATTAAGAGTTCCTATGGATCAAGCAATTCGACTTTATCAAGAACGAGCAAAGGCTTTGGGATATGTAACTTCAAATTTTAAGGGGCCAGAGCACATGCAATCAGTAAGCTTGTTTGAGTTTAAGACTGTTATGACAAAGAAATTTTAAAGTATTTCCTTATATCTGATGCTTTAAACTGAAATCTCTTTCACAGCCATCAAATGGCTTTCTTTTGACCTTTTATTTCGGAATGTGTACAGACTCAGAAGTAGCAAAAATAGTACAAAGGTCCTATGTATGCTTCATCCAGTTGTAACATCTTATACAACCACAGTATTATATAAAACCAGGGAATTGACATTGGTACAATACTTAAACTACATGCCCTACTCAGATTTCATCAGTTTTTGCATGCACTCATTTGTATGGTGGGCTCATGTCATTGTGTTGTCATTCTGTGCAGATTTATCATGTGAATAGATTCATCTTACCATCACCACAATCAAGATACAGAACTATTCCATCAACACAAAGTAACTGCCTTGTGCTACTCAGGAAACTTTTGAAAAAACATGATTGTAGTATTATGTAAACACACATAATATGGAAGTCAGTCTTTAACAATCTCCCCTATTAAAGACCAGATAACTAATATTGGACTAGCACTTACTGTCCTTTCAAACTCTTTCCTCTTGTTAGGTTTCTGAAATACAAAGTAGAATTCAAAATAAATATTTTCTTGTTGAGATCTGGGAACTTATGTGTAATTCCCCAGGCATTATTTTCCAAACTATGTTTTGTGGAACTTTAATGACCATACTTCCACATGAATTCCATCATCCAGCAAATGCAGAAAGCACTGAATTGAGCAAAGTGAAGTAGGATTCTTGACTTTAGGGTTTCATGTGTGTAATGCTTTCTGAGGTATAATGCCTCAATCTGAGGCATAAAGTATCCACCTATGTTTAGTAACAGAGAGACAGCATAAAGAAGAAACATTTCGGAATGTATGTGCAGGTCATGTTTGTTTTTCCCTTAAAGCTGCACCCACCCCCAATCTCTGGGGCCTGACCGCTATGGCCAGGTTTATGTCAGATGATCCTATTTTCTTCTACATCCCACTCAACTATAGCTAAGGTTTGAGAATATCCACCTGTTTCCAATTGAACCAATCAAATTCTGCCTTTTGAGATCAAGAGAAAACAAAACTCTTCATACCTGAAACATGTAAAATTGGGAGTTTTGGACACCATCTTCCACCATGTTAGTCAGCAAAAGGAAATTAAAAAAAAATGGGTCTGAAGACAATGAATAATGATCAATGGAGACCAGAGAGTAAATTCTGGCAGTTTTCAAAATCCTGCTATCTTCCTAAGGTGCAATCATACTTTTGCTGTAGATTTCCATGAAATATCCTTATACTCTTATATCAGAGTCTTTTTTCTGTTATTTTTGCTAGATGGATTGATTTCTGTAAGCTTCACTTAACCAACTATGACATACATAATAATGTCAGTTCCCAAACTTAAGAAACAGTGGTACTTGCTTCGCATAGATTCCCCACCCCACCGCCACCTTTGGTTAATGTGCTTCACCAACGTACTTTGAGAAATGGGAATTATTAGAGCACCAATTTATCTGTTTGGTTTTGTAGTTTAAAGGTTTTTATGTTCCCAGATTGTGGTTTGCATCAGTCATTTACTGCTGCAATTTCAGCTTTTGTGATTAGATTTGTAGAGGAGATACTTGTTAAATATTTATACTTAGCCTTTCAGAGCAAATTACCCCAGAGAAAGCAGTATTGTAATTTCCTGTCCAGGTTTCCCTACTCCACACCACCAGGTGTCTCCACTAAAGAGATTTGTAAGGGCAGCTCTGTTTTTTCTCTCTAATCGACTTCTTCCTGAGTCAGGGTTCCTGATTGTTCAATCTGGATTCAGAAATGCACAGGAGCTCCTTTGTGGAAAAGTAGAGATTTTTCCAACACTAAACTAAACCAGCCACTGAAACACTTAACTTTTTTTTTTTTTTTTTGATACAAGGTTTCACTCTGTAGCCCAGACTGGCCTTGAACTGTGTACTCCAGGTTGGCCTTGAATTCACAGCAATTCTCCAGCCTCAGCTTCCCAAGTGCAGGGATTATAGGCCTGTGCCACCGTGCCCAGCACACTAACATTTTCTTTGTCCCAGATTTCATCGACTATAGAAGATTTACCATTTAGAATACATTTTTTTGAGTATGCTGGCCATCTTAGTAATATTTCCAAAAGAGACCATAGAGTAGTTTCCAGCTCTGCCTAATAACTCCTTTTGCTCATCGCTTTTCTGAAATGTCCTCCCAAGCCCAGCTTTTTTATCCTTTCCAGGTTTATTTGAAACTGTTCTCCTGTTCTGATAGCAGCTGGATTCAGATACTTTATGTGCTTCTTCAAACCCCTGTGGTAGAAGAAGAGCGCCATACAATTATAGCCAAATAATAATTTATCACTCAGGTGAGCAAGTGAATCTCCTTTAATCAGAACATTCC
Source organism: Cuniculus paca (assembly GCA_004365215.1). Lineage (NCBI taxonomy): Eukaryota > Metazoa > Chordata > Mammalia > Rodentia > Cuniculidae > Cuniculus > Cuniculus paca. The sequence goes on from RJWT010012446.1 coordinate 9,008, forward strand.
TCTTTAGGTGCATCGCTCACTTTACTTTGTAGTTGTTAAATAAAACTAATGAACATCAGGTTAACTCTTTCTTGGTTTTATTTGGTTTTAGCACCAATTTTTACACATATCTTCGATCTCCCATGTTTACTGCTAATAGCACAGGATCATTTAATCACACATGGTCTAAGGAATATTGGTTTTAAAGAAGAGTCAAAGATTTTTTTGACTGAGAAATTAACCTTGAAGTGAAAATATGCAGCTTTTGTCTACATAATTATTTTGTTTGGGAGTTGGCAGCTGCTTTTTATATCTTAACTATATTATTTCTATAATATAAATATGTATGTTTTTCCAGTTAAGTCGGCAAGCACCCAAAACTGCTCAACTCAGTTCCGCAGATTCCACAGAAGGGGACTTAAATGAACTTCACATTACAATCCGATGTTGCAGCCAGCTGCAGTCCCGAGCAAGCCACCTGCAGCCACACCCATATGTTGTGTACAAGTTTTTTGATTTTGCGGACCATGATACAGCCATCATTCCCAGTAGCAATGATCCACAGTTTGATGACCATATGTGTTTCCCAGTGCCAATGAATATGGATTTGGATCGATACCTTAAGTCAGAGTCTCTGAGTTTTTATGTATTTGATGATAGTGATACCCAGGAGAATATTTACATAGGAAAAGTCAATGTGCCTCTGATTTCATTGGCACATGACAGGTGTATTTCAGGTAAGCTATGTTCTTGATTTTATGAAATTGTAAAAACAAAATGAAATTATACCTCATTGTTGTGCATATGATTTGTTTATAACTAATTTTCTTAGCCTTCTCAAACAGCTTTTAAGTTTTGGGCCTCTAACAGTACCATTTTTAGTTATTTCCTTAGCAGTTGTTCTAGGGATTGTGTATGTATTTTATCATAGTCTACTTAAAATTAATACTAGTTTAATTCCATTAAAATGTAGAAAGTCTGTTTAATATTCATTCTTAATTGTGATATTGGCATGTACATGTATAAGGTATGACTATATATAATCCAAAAATATAATGTTATAATTATTAAGTAGTATAATTTTATTCCTTTAATGAGGTTAAGAGAAAGGGGAATACATATAATTTAGGAACCTTTAATATTCACCTATGTAGTATTTCTGGTATTCTTTCTTTTTTTCTGTGAATTTGATGTCATTTCCCTACTCTGATATAATTTCCTTACTCCAGCTGGGGATCTAGCTCAGCGGCCTAAGTGCCTGCCTGGCAAGCATGAGATCATAAGTTCAATCCCCGGTGCCACACACACACACACACACACAAAAAAAGACATAATTTCCTTACTCCAGTATAGCTCTACTTTCTCCCCTGCTTTTGTGTTATTACTGTCATGTGTGTTTTGTTATAAACCTAACAATATAATTTTTTAACTTTTAAGTAATTGTCTTTAAACAGTTAAGAGGAGAAAACAGTGTATATTTGTATTGTCTTTTATGCTTACCTATATAATCACCTTCACTAGTCTCTTTTCCTCTATGTGAATTTGTGTTACCATCTCGTATCTTTTTCTTATGCTGAAGAACTTCTCATATATGTTGTAAGTCAGGTCTGCGTTAGTAAATTCTCTCAAACATTGCAATTTGGGGATGCCATTGTTTTGCTTTTATTTTTTGAAAAATAGTCTTGCTGGATACATTTTTTATCTTTTGTTTTTCTCCCATCACTTTTATTAGGTCAGATACTAACTATTGCATCCATTATTTCTAATATTAAGTCAGCTATTCATTTTATTATGATTCCCTTATATTCGATGCTATTTTCAAGATTTGTCTCTTTTTCATTTTGAACACTTTAACTGATACATACAGATGTGGATCCTATTGTATTTATCCTACTTGGAATTTGTTAAGCTTCTTATATGTGCAGCATGATGTTATACACCAAATTTGAGTTTTCTGCTGATATTTATTCAATTATTGTTTCCACCCCTTACTTCTTCCCCTTGTACTCCCATTACACATGTGTTGGTAGAATTGATAGTGTCCCACAAGTTTCTCAAGGCTCCATTCATTTTCCCTCCCATTCTTCAGAGTACATAATCTTTCTGATTGTCCTTCAAGTATGCTGATCTTTTCTTGTGCCAGTTCAAATCTGCTCGTCAGCCCCTCTTGGAATATTTTTCATTTCAATATTGTAATCTGCTTTAGTTTTTATTTCCAGTATTTGCTAGTGTGAGGCCTATCATTCAACCAGGGACAGATACCTTGATAGGATCCTCTTAGCTTCCTTGTGAGCTTGCACATAGCTTTGTATATGCCCACAGCCTTCCATCCCAGGGAACATAAATAGAGTCTTATCAAGGTCCACGTTGGATGTCTTATTCCTTTGAAATTTTGCCTTGTTTCTGTTCTTTTTCTTACCCCCACCCTTATTAAGACTGGCTATGATGTTGGCCCTGCCTGTTTGCCGCACAGATTGCTATTATTTTTAACAATGCCCCTAGTCATAAAATTATCTACACACTGTTCCATGTAAAGTAAACCCCCTCCCACAGGGGCTGCCAGTCCTCATAGGCTACCCAAAGATGATAGCCCTTCCATACCTTAGAGCTGAAGGAAGAAGAGGAAGATTTGAGTGGGCCCATAGAATTGTTTGCACTAAGACTCAGCACATTTTCTTGAGTAAACAATTCTTAATTTGTTGATTTCCCCACCACCCCGGTACCAGGGATCGAACTTACGACTTCACGCTTGACAGGCAGGCACTTGTGCCGCTGAGCTGAATCCCTGGCCCTGTTGAAAAGTTTTGATCAATTTCCAGAGTCCTTAGATTTTTTTTTTAACATTTTGTCACTTTTATTATTGCTATTTGAGGAGGGTATTCACTGAACTATTCATTCAGCACGTGTCTTCCTTGTGCCTAAAACAGAAGTTTATCGTCTCTGTTTTCCACCTACATCTTTTTGTTCTCCCTGAAGCCTAGAGTTTTGTGCCACCAGGCGTGGTGGTACAAGCCTGTAATCCCAGAACTTGGGAGGCTGAGGCAAGAAGATTGCTGTGAGTTCGAGGCCAGCCTGGAATACATAGTGAGACCATATCAAAAAACAAAAAGAAAGAAAGGGAGCCAGCCAGCCTAGAGTTTCAGTTATTTGGGAGTTCTCACTGTTTTCCCAGCTAGCTGTTGAAAGATAGGTTAACATCTGAGGACCAAAAAAAGATACCCCTGAACAAAAGTTATGCTTGAGGTTTAAGTTTTTAGTCACTGGTTTTTCATACCTCAAAATCTAGTGCAGTGATTAAAATTCATGATTCAATATTAGATTCAGCTAAGTGATACTTTTTGTTACTACTCTTTGTTGTAACTATTTGTGTCTATTTCTTGAACCATTTGCTGTTCTGCTATTACCTTAGAATAATTTAATAAATGCCCGTAAAATAAATTTAAATTTAACATATTATATAATAATACAGATTCCTTTAGATGCATAAGTTATTTGAAATTTTTAATGTTGTTTTCTTTAGAAACAAATCTCTTCGAGTCAAAATTAATGTTAATACATGAGCCATAACCCAAATATAATGTCTTAGAGGTAGGGTAGGAATTCTGAATAATCTCTGAATCTAATTTCAGTAAATTAAAATATTTATAAATTAATGTTCTAATGATTGAATCAGTGTTATCTTTGAGACCTTAACTTCTGAAAGAAATCTGCTTTAGAGATGAACCTGTCATAGATCCTCTTTCTTTATTTTATTCTCTAAGATATTTGAATTGTGAGTAAAAATCAAAATTATTTTTAAAGTTGAAGGGTAGATCTTTGTTCCTCTTTAATTCATATGATAATGAAACGTTACACTAGAATTAATTAAAATTATTTTTGTAATCTGACAGGAATATTTGAGTTAACAAATCATCAAAAGCATCCTGCAGGCACCATCCATGTTACATTGAAATGGAAATTTGCTTACCTTCCACCAAGTGGATCAGTAACTCATGAAGACGTAGGAAATTTCAAACACAGAGAAGAACCGGAAGTTGTTCAAAGATTACCTCCATCATCCTCTGTTAGCACCCTAGATGTAGTGAGTAAATGTGACTTTAAAATATAAAATTGTATATACAAACTTAATAACCAGATACCTCTACAAAAAATTAGCCAAAGACTTGCTTAAATATAATAATCAAACTTGGTCTGACATATTGGTTTATCTTAGGCACCAAGACCTAAACCAAGACAACGTCTAAGACCCATAGATAAGAAGGTGTCTTTTGTGGATACCATGCCTCATCACAATTCTGTAAGTAGTAAACATTCAAAATACTGGGGTTTTTTTCTGTTAACAAACATTTTAAATAAAACACAGAGATACACCCTACCTGACTTAAATGGAAACAGGTGAATAAAATATATCCTTTCTATTTAAAACAATAGCTTTGTAGTTTAGCACTATGTATAGATGTTAATTGTTCATATTCTTTTAAGTTTTTATGGCCCTATCTCTCTCTAGGCATTGCCCTAGTCCTCTGTTCTCGTGAACAAAGAAAGTCTTCAAAAAATTTGTCTAATTTCTTTCTCTTTTTTCTCACATCGTTCTATGAATTCACTCCCATAAGCTTCATTAAAACCACTCTTGCTGAGATCATAGTGACTATTTTTGTCACATCCGATAGTCAATTCTCAGTTACCACGTTATTCTCCCAATGCATTTGATATGTGGAATACTCCCTATTCTCATAGCCCCTGGAATACCATGCCTTGCTAGTTTGCCTCTAACTTTACCAGTTATAGTTCTCACTGTCCTGGACCAGATCTCTAAATGCTGAGATCTAAATGCGCAGTACTTAATCTTAAAACCTTTTCTCCTCTCAGTCTGTATTTACATCAAAAGATCTTACCCAATCTCATGGCTTTGAAAAGCATCTATAGACAGGTGTGGTGGTGCATGCCTGTAATCCTAGCACTCAGAAGGCTGAGGCAGGAGGATTGCCATGAGTTTGAAGCCAGCCTGGGCTACAGAGTAAGTTCAGGGCCACCCTGAACTGCCCAGCAAAACCTTGTCTCAAAAAAAAAAAAAAAAAAGCACAGGTATGTTGATGCTCCCATATTTATAATATGTAGCATCAACTTCACTGCTGAATAATTCTATGTTTATTTTGTTACTGTGTATTTAATATGCAGTGGACATCTAACAGAAACTTAAACTTTACATGTCAAAAACTAGACTCCTGATTATATCAGTTCTCTTCCAAACTGTTTTCCTCTTTCATTGTCTCACATCTCAGTAACTAACATAGCTATTTGCACAGCTGCTAAGGCATAAAATTTTGGAGGCATCCCCTTGACTTCTCCCTTTCTCACATCCCACATCCAGCTCATCCACAAAAGTTATAAATTGTATATACTTTCAAAATATATTGCATATCTGTATAAGCTGTACTGTTATCACTCAAATCACCATCATCTCATGTAGATTTTTTTTAGAAATACATTTTCTACATAATTAACAATTATATAGTAAGAGACACAAATTTTAAACATAGTTCAACAAATTTTTACATATATGTCCTATATAAATCCACCACCACATCAAGATAGTATTCTTTGTTCACAAGACTTAAAATAATGCCCAGCCCAAGAGGATCACAAGTTTAAGACTTGTGAAATTGCCTTGGCTAAGGCAATTTAGCAAAACTCTGTCTCAAAAAATGAAAAAACAAGAAGTAGTGGGTAGGCCAGTACTAGAGTGTTTCCTTAGTTCAATCCACAGTACCAAAAAAAATGCTTTGCATATACAATAATGTAATATGTGTGTACTAAATAAATGGAGTTAATAATTATAATTCAGAGGACATCTTATATTTAGCATTTATTGAGTGCTTATTCTGTACCAGGAACTGAAATAAGTTGATATTTGATAAAATAAAAAGGTAATATTGATCATAAGATGCACATACTATTCTAGCATATATACTGTCTTGAGTTACAAAGTAATATATCATCATCATAGAAAATATAAATAAGAAAAACTAATAAAAAAATAAAATTAGATTTCCCAAACTCATAACCTAGAGTTTTAGTGAGTTTTCTTCCATACTTTTTCTCATGAAAATATACACATATATTTGATCAGAGGTATTTTTTTTAACAAACTCGAAACCACTATCTATGATGTTCTATACCTATTTTACTTAACACCATATCATGTACTCTATAATGTCAGTAAGTACAGATTTACATCATTATATTTTTCATAATCACAGAACTCAGGTATTTGAATGAACCATATTTTAACTAATGTCCTAACGTTAGACATTTGCATTGCTTTTCATTTCTTTGCTATAATAAACAATGCTTCATTGAACTGTATTTGTGGTTGTTAAAATACATATACATATGCCTTAAAGAATATCCATCTGAGAATGAACCTCAGTAGTAGAGCATGTGATTACCATGTATGAGCCCCTGGGTTCAATCCTCAGTACCATCAAAAAAAAAAAGCATATCCTCCATTTTATTCAGGATATATACTAATTAAGTTCAGTGTCACATGGGTAACTATTATATTTGCTGACAATTTTTACTAGTACATATGTACGTATATATGTAAAGGTAATATAATTTGATACTGTTAAACATAAAATAATATGCATTCATGTTTTCACATTAATATAAGGAAATTTCTATACCTCCTGAAGATATGAAGGAAATTTCACCAAATGTGGAGCATGCACCAGAAATAGATAACAATATACCAGTTATTTCACATATTCCCAAGGTATGCATTTATATTAAAATTGTTTTAGAAGGTTTAATTTGATTCTTAAAGACTTTGTCTTGTGAGTATTACCATGACTCAGGAAATCATACATGTATACTATTTTTGCATATGACTTCTTGGCAACAGAAAAATCAAAATTCAACAAGTGGAACAGCTACAATTATACTGATATTGGCAGGTAATATATAGATAAGTGAATTAAAATCTTAATGTAAAATTCATTTTAAGATCACTGCTTTTCTCGTTCTTGGTATATATACAGATTTTCATTTGTACAATTTCAGTGGTTTTCTATATTTTCTAATGTGATATATATGTATTTCTGTATATTTGTCTCACATCTGCATTTTATTGAAGTGCTTCAGCAAGAATATTCTATAAAGTGTGATCTAAGTAATAATAAATACAGCAATGTGATTTTTCTGCAGATTTCACAAGAAAGCAGTGTAACAAAGGTAAAAGAGAATGCTGAGAAACTTCAGCAAGGAAAAGAAGATGATGTATCTTTACTGTCTGAGGGCCAACTTGCAGAACAAAGCTTGGGTTCATCTGAAGATGAATCAGAAATAACTGAAGAAATAGAACCAGAAGGTTACTTTCTTTTTTAAATTAACATTTTTTTTTACTTTTAACTCTGTTTTTGCTTTGTCGACTGTGGTATGCACCATGAGAACATCTTCATTTAATAGTAGGATGGGCCTCATAATATTGATTTCTTGATAAGTGATGGTTTTTGGTTCCTTTGTTCTGCTTAGCTCTAGTTGGGTTGAATTGTATCTCTTCTAATAGCAGCTTTCAGCTCCACAGTAGAATACAGGACAAGTGTCATTGTTGGCCTTGTTTCCAATATATATTGTAATCAGTTTTATGTTTTTGAGTTAGTATTATCAATTGGAATATTCTACAGTCTTGACCTTAAAATTAAAACTAAGAATCCTGACCAGAAAAATTACTGCATGGTTTCTTTTCTAGAAAAAGTAAACTAATGTACAGTGACAAAAAGCAGGTGAGGATGAAGAATGGATGAGAACAGGGAAAGGGCAGAGGGAAGAGATTACAAAGGATCTTGAAGAAACTTTTGGGGGTGATGGATATGTTCACTTTCTTAATTGTGATTATTTTGTAGTATTAATAAACATGTCAAATAGCAAATGTTGCTACTTAAATGAATATAATTTATTGTATGTCAGTTTTGTCTCAATGAAGGTGTAAAATTTTTTTAAATTTTAAATAGTAAGGATAATGTTCACTTTGATACAATGTTATTGGTTAGGCTGTTATAAAACATCTATTTGCTTCTCTTTAAAGTTTTTAAATTTCATTCTATAACCTATATGAGGTGTGATTGAAAAATACAGTGTGTATCTAAATTTTTAAAACATTGTTACAAAAAAATCAATTGCCCCTTAAAATTCTCCTAGCTTCAAACACTCTTATCCCATCTGTCTTGCTACTTTCTGAAACAATTCTTTTGCAAGTGTCTTTAGTTGCTTTGTTGTGGCTGCTTCAATGTGATTCCAAACTTACTTTCCATGGTTATTGTGGCTTTAAGGAAGAGTCAGGAGTCATGCAGAGCCAGATCCTGTAATAACTTAGGTGGAGGAGGACACATCATAATGTTTTTAGAGCCTGCCTTTCCGTGGATGGTACTTGGCAGCAGCCTTCACCGTATTTGTGATCCCTCATACAGACACAAAAGGGAACTTCCAGAACTGCTTCAGAAAGTGGCAAGAATAATAGGATAAAAGCTAAAACATAAAAAAATAAAAATAGGATAAGTGTGTTCAAAGGTGGGGGGGTACTTTAAGAGAAATTAATGGCAAAGTGTCTTATATTGTAATATTTTTAAAATTTAAACGTTCACAGGATATTTTGATCACTTGATGTCTATTTTTCCTTCCTTTGTATTTACCAAAACTAAACTTCAAATTTCCAATCATCTTTTATTTTCTAAAGTGTAATATATTTACGAACAAATCTGTTGCAAAAAAAGATCTAAATATGATTATGATATTGTCCTTTTATGGTGAACCTATGATGTGTGTTTGTTTCTGTTTCACAAGAAATAATTGGTAATTTAGATAAGCATTGCCTTTTTACCTTTTAATAGATGAAGAGGACAGATCCGCTTCTGACAGTGATGACTGTATTATTCCAGGTCTGACTTCCAAGCATATCAAACAGGTCAGTAGCTTGATGACAACAATTGAAATGCTCTGCAGTAAGACTCTCTTTTGTTCATGGTACTATCCGTCTTCATAAATGAAAATCTTAAATTAGGCAAAAATATTTCTGGGAAACTAATGTATTTTCATAATCTCAGCCAAGTAATTTTCTAGTACAAGACATTTTATACATGGTTTCATTATGTAATGAACATCACATATAAGCATTGTTTTTGCCAAGAGTACGAAACACCAGTAACTTAGATACACCAGCCAACTTCCCTGACTCTTTTTCAGGAGCAATGTCCTGAGACGTATTGAGTCACATCTGAATTTTGTTTTTGTTTTCATTTTTGTTTTTGTTTTTTAAGACAAGGGTAGTTTAGGCTGATCTTGAATTCTTGGCGTAGCCCATTGAACTCATTGTAATCCTCCTGCCTCCGCCTCCAGAGTGCTGGGGTTGCAGTTGTGCACCACTTTGCCTGGCCAGATTCGAACTTAAGAAAATTTAAAATATAGTATTGCATTCAAAACTATGATAGCTTGCCTAATATGAATTCATAGTCTACTCATATCTAACAGTGTCTACTGATAAACTGTAAAGGTTATTTCTGACCAAAAAACCTTATCAGAAGATAATTAATCTTGTGCAGGTTTTCTTTGCCTTGTCTTGTACACATTATTATAAAAGTAGTGTGCAAATTGAAATTTTGAGAAGAGAATTATATTTTAAATATATATGCAGACCATATGTCTGCCAGAGCATTTTTTATTGTAGAGAGGGGAAAGCTTTTGTAAAATAAATGTAAGTAAAGGTAAAAGCCCTAGCTTTTTCTGTTCATATGCACTAATTTTCCTAAATGATTAATATCACTCCTTTTTAAAGAATTTCTACTTTATTGGTAACAATTGCAGTATTTCTTTTAATTCTTCTTTCACACATTTTTAGCTTAATATTGCTGCAAAACAAAAACCACAGAACAGAAAATTGCCACAGATGCCTCCATGAAATACAGATATACATTATTTTTGGCTTGATAAATACAAACAGAACATTCCACCTGTCCAAAGTTTTATTACTATTCCTAGATACTTACTACTTATGATAATATCATCTGAACTGGCGACCTGGTATATGCAATTCTCGTTCTTCAAAATTGATAAAGAATTTTATATCTAGTTGCCTGAAGACTTAATTATAGCATTCGGTTCAATTAAATTTAATTTTTTGCTTAGTTAAATCTTAAATTATAAAATAATTTTATCAACCCAATAAACGAAATTCTCTATTATCGGGGACCCAGCAAAGTGCCCCAGTTGTCTGTGTTAAGGGTACACTGAGAAAATAAAAAACAGAAACAAGTTTAGTAATATGTGAGTGAGTGGGAAGTCAGTGTCCCTAGATGGGTCCTCTTCCTCACACTCGTAAACAGCCAGTATTTATTGGGTGTATACAGTGATAGGCAGGGCTAGCGAAAGATTCCAATTCAGCCGAAGACTCAGAGGTTTATGACTGTATGGGCAAGTATAATCCTGTGATGACTCAAGCGGGCGTAGATGATTTTATGCTTAGAAGACTCAATAGGAATCTCAGATGAGTGCTATGGATAATCTCAACCCTCCATTTTATCTCTAAGGGAAGTATGCAAAATTAGCCATTGTGAGTTTGTGGTCACCAACATATCCCCCTTTTTGTTTTTATAATTGAAGCATATAAGATATACATCTTTCGTTTGTACTTTTCTGCTCGGAGTTTAAGATCAAGCTAAAGTGAGACCTATGTTAATAAAAATTAACCTCTTTGCTATCTATCAAGGTCAGTTATGTCTCCTCAGGAATTACTTTGGAACCATGCACAGCACCTCTTAATGCTTCTGTCAGTGTCAACCTTTGGATGAGTCATGGCCATCCAAATTGCTTTCTGTGAAAGCTTGGGAAACTTTTCTCTCCTGGTGACTCGCTTTAGGCATACTACATATTGATGATCACCTTCCTCTGTGGTTCCATCGTCTCCTTGATCAGAAAACCAGGCACTCACCAAGCATAGGATGTTGCAGCAGAGGTTCTCTTATGTCCTGGATTCTCATTGACCTCAGAGGGCCAGAGCCAAAATGTTGGCTTTCCTCTTAGCCTGTCTATCTTTCTAGTTTTCCGACTCCAAACCTCAGTTATTGAACATCCAGAAGAAAAGATTGATAACATTACAGTGTAATAAGGTAGTAAGCTTAACATTCCTATTTTGTCTGAATATCAATCACCTTACAACATAAAATAGAATCATTATTTTTCACCAATCATGGATGTGCTAGTATTTAAATCCTTGTAGAATATTAACAGTTACTTATTTTATTTTATTTTAAAGAGGATAAAACTGAAGAAAATAAAACCAATCAGAACAAACCAGAGTAAGTGATACAGGACTTCACAACATTACAAAATCAACAGTAGTTATCATACTGCCTTTTGTTGTCTTCAAAATAGCTGCAGATACCTTCAGACATAGTAAAAATCAAAGAAAACAGAACAGAATAGAAGCAATAAAAACAAAACAATGGATACAATAAAGGACTTCAAAACAAGACAATAGTAAATCCAAAATGGCTACCATAATATATCTTACTGCCTTTGAAATAGCTGCTCATGCCATCAGGTGTAAACAAAGCAAAAGAGAATAAAACCCAACTCAACAAAACAATGAACAATGTAGGACTTCAAAACGAGGCTATAGGGAATCAACAATGGCTACCTGTATATCTGGAGGCATGAATACATTTAATACACCATGAGGTTAATAATAATCAGTTGTCATAGCCATATGAAAATCTTTGTACCAGAGCACCTTTAAATAAAAACCTTATTGTCTAGAAAATACAATCTTTTGGCAATGACCAGTGTGAACATATCACAGTAATATATTTTAAGGAACATTTATTGGGGCATGTCCCATAAGCCAGCAAAAGCAGCCAAAGCAAAATGGTGAGAACCAGCCTCTTCTCCTCCCTTGTATTGTAGGCATTCTCCCCCACCCCCATCCCAGGGCAAGCGTAGCACTCCCACCACCTCTGTGCCACCCCCTTGCACAAACTGAGGATATTTACAAAGTAAGAACCTGACTCCCTGCTGAGCCTCTTAAACTTCTAAACTTCTCAAGTTAACACAATGTATCAGTTATAACAAGAAGCAACAGAAGAGTGACTCCAAGTATGGCACAAGAACCAAATCCTAACCATCTCAGGTGCAAAAAGACATAATTGAGAACTTTCCAAGGCTAAATCTGTATTCCTTAGCAAATATATAATCCTAGAAACAGAAGTTATGATTGACTCCATTTGCATTGTCAAACAGAAAATTAAACCAATGATCAAAGAATCTGAATGGCTGCTTTTAACATTTTGAAAGAGAATGAGAGAAAATGCAAGTGTTCCAATTCTATCCTTCAGGGCTTAATTTCTCATAAATGACTCTGAATCAAAAATTCCAAAATACCAGCCTGTATAGAGGTCTCTCACCTCCCAGGGCAGACAGAGGCAGGTAATAGACCAGAAGAATTATTTGTGAGAAGGAGTAAAATCTGAGCAAATGTTGGTGAAAGACTGTGCAACTGATATTTCTTGATGAAAATCACTTTATTATAGTAGGAATTACAGCGAGTCCTTTAGAGATTAAACTTGATTTTCCAATAATTAATCCCATGGTCTCTTACGGTGGTGACCCATAGATTCCAGTGGGGATTAAAACTGATTCCCACCCGCCCCAATAAATGAATACAGGAAGCTGCTGGTAACTCAGATCCTGCACTCTGGGTGGTTCCTTGCAGAAGGGACTTAATGTCAGACCTTGTACTCATTCCAGCAGAGGAACTGATGTTTGTCTGGTTTGGACCGGATGCAACTGGTTCAACTGTGCCTGGAATAGCAGGACACTGTTTGATACTGTCCCCTGTGTCTGTGTCTAGCCCCAGGGAAGGGCCAGTTCTCCATTTCCCTGAAACAGGGGTGTGCCATCCTTATGAAATCTAGATGTACACTTTTGCCCAGTGGAAACCTTTCATGCAACATGGGCACAGATTACATGATCAATTTGAGCCTGGTCTAGTAACATTCTGCACAGCTGAGGGAGGTGGTGCCTTTATAGGCTCCTAGCAGCACCAGCCAGTATGCCCATGCTTACCACAATTAAAACGTGCAATTATACCAGCCTTGTGAGCGACATGTTAGGGTATAGCCTGTGCCATGAGTGCACAAGTATGAGTGGTAGATTCAATATTTTGGCATACTTGTATGTAAGTAGCTACGTCTTTAGTATGAAGTACTGGGGCGAAGACTCGTTTACGTTCCTCATTGGTGTTCTCATATGCTAATTGACAAAAGTATTTTAGCTGCATTGTCATGAGAAATCTATTTACAGCTTCTTGCACTCTAGTTACAAACTGGGTGTAAGTTTCTGTAGGACCTTGGAGTATCTGGGTGAAGGACTTACTGGGTGCACCATCTTCTGGGACTGAAATCCACACTCAACATAGTAGTTCTTTGCACTGTGTGTAAAGAAGGGGCAGGGCACATGCTTGA